>LPNX010903097.1:0-13005 GCA_001517045.1 Pseudotsuga menziesii | reverse complement strand
GAATAAGGAATTAAGAGGGGGAACTGCCTGGAAGAATTTAGAACAAAATTACTGCCTTAATTTTAGGGCAGAAACGGTCACCTTAATCTTGGGATGTCTCAGCCCAAAATCCTCCTCACATTTGTAACATAAAATTGCTATGCTTAGCAATTATGGCCGAGGAGCATGGCGTTAGGATAATAAATTGAGCAAGTTGTATTTAGGAAGATGGTGGGGGGCATTTGAGAGGACGACCAGAGGAGAGATTTACACAATGGGATCTGCGTTTGAGAGAGGATCATGGGTCTGAATAAAGGAAATGATTTTTGTGCAATCTCTCTCTGCGTGCGTTGAGCTACCAGAGTTTATGGCAGTTGGAGGATGGAGCTCTACATTTTGTCCCACTTGTTCCATTTTGGCCTTGGGGGGAAGGAAAAAAAATGTGATCTGCATTTTTGGGGAAATATCCATTACATCGGGTTGCTTTCAGCTTGTTGGTTTACTTTTGGGGATTTTTTTGACTGGAGGTACTCTTGGTTAGCTGATGGGACTCATGCTAACAATTGAGCGGATTCTGATCTGGTGTGCCAAGGTATAATGCAAATTGGCCTGTGAGTGGAACTTACAAGGTATGTGTGGAACTAACTCTATGTATTGGGTTAGGAGTCTCCATTTTTTTTATTACAGTCGGATCCATAGTGGAATGGGTTCGAAATCACAAAAGTATAGATCCGTAGTGTATGGTATATCTTTGCGTGCTGAATTGGAAGGCTTAGCTAAATTCTGATCTACAATCTCAGTGTATTTTTTTGTATAGAACCACACTTGTTCATTTGGAAGAACCTCCATTTTTTACTAGAAGTCGTTGTGCTTATACCTTGTAGAATCCAACCTGTGTATTGGTGAGAACCCTTCCTATTGGTTGCAGCCACTGGGCTTAAACATTTCAGAATGTAGGCACGTTTTGTTTGAAATTGTTGGCTATTTGGCCTAACGAACCTCATCCACGATTTGTTGGAAACATGGTTATTTTGAATTAACGAAACTGTACCCATTCTATGAGATCCACTTTGATCTTGTTTAAAGTCACTATACCTTTGCTTTGAACACTAGATATCTTTATGAGGTTCTTTGTGATTCATGAATTGGGATCATTCTAGCCTTTCGATGGGAACTAGATCCTTTATATTCACACGTAAAAGAATGAGGTATGTTTGTCTGCCCTTTGACTTTGCTTGATTTGTTTATAAATATGGAGTTGTGGGATAGATCTGAGTTGCAACCATCTTCTAAACTATGTTCCAAACCTGCATTTTTGTAATAATTTCTCCTTATATTGATTTTACAGATTTGGCTCGGCTAGAAAGTTTGTAAATTTTATTTTGTGAACAGTCATGAACGTTTTGTATTTTTACACCACCTTGTGCACTAATAGAATTGAATACTCTTCTTAATAAATGATATGGAACTTTCTCACACTTGAAATTTTATCCAACACCTAGGCTGGCTTTGAAGGCGACGGTGCAAGAGTTTGGAACTTTATACCTTACACTAACAACAATAAAATTTATTCAAGAATAGAGCGGTATTCAAAAGGAGTGCCGTAAGCTTTTATTTTTGGTGTAATTTTGATATTAGCTTATCTTATTTACCATAGATGCTTAAAAGCTTAGTAAAGTGGAGCAAAGGAGCGAATCTCTATTAATATGTTTTTTATTTACCAATTAAACTTTGTAAGAGAGTTACATTTCGGGAATGACCCTTCATAGGAATGCATTCCATATGTAATGATAGTTTATAATAATATGTAAAACATATTTAAATAAAGGGGTGAGGATTAATTTAGAATGGAACGATCCTCCATAGGGAATCCCCTCCATGTTCACTTTACTCTAAAGTAATATATATATATTAATATAGTTATGGTAACTTTAGCTTTTATGTCATGAGAAGAGGAAAAGCTAAGATTTGGAAGAAAAAGAATAGTAGTGCCTTCATGTAGTTTTTCTTAGGAAGGATTATTTAAAATAAGGGTGTGCTTGGAACAATAAATATTGATGATATGACATCAGCTTAAGAGAGAAGGGAACTTAGGTAGCCCAGATTTTTGTTCAAAGAGAAATCAAGCGTGTACGTTACTGATTCACCTTTTACAAATTATTAATGCATAACTTAACCTTTGTTTATCCGTGATGGTGAACTTAGTTTTCTAAATTATATGCAGACGTCTTGGGTTATTTTTTTTAGAAGGTGAATGAATGCCTTACAAGAAGAATACCTTGAAAGAGATGTTATGGAAAGAGGAAAATTAGTGGCAATAGATTGTGTTGTGGAAATTGAAATTCTCTTAGTTGATATTAATAAAAGATTAACAATTTTGGTGGACGTGACCCCGGGTTTGGGGTGAACCACGTACATGTGTTGTCCTCTTTATGTTTTCGCCTTATGCTGTTCAATTTTGATTGTGTTTTATATCAATGATTTCGTCCTATTTTTCATTAAGCAATTTCTTATATGTTGTAATTAATGATGTTAAAAGTATTTTTGTTTCGTACATCATGATCTATTTTTAAACCATTTTATGCAGTTAATAACCTAATGGATATTAGAATTGAAGCCTTTATGAATTTACATGAAGTCTCATAGTTACAAATAAGTTTATGGGTTTTCATTAGATAGAGAAATGTTTCATTTGTAAATAAGTATTCTACATGTTTATAAGATGGTAAGATTACCAACAGAAAAATTAACCCAGTTGATGGTTCGATGAATGATCCACAAAGAGTTTGTGGTCTTATATTATCATTCACATGTCTAAGGTTGAGCATAAATGGTTGTTCATGTAGGATTTTGTTCTTGCTAATATAGGTGTGGTACACTAAGTATTTTGATGACGGGATAAATAATTAAATCCCTTAAGAAAGTTATATATTAGTAGTGGAAAATCAAGGTAGAATAAAATGTGGAACGATTGTTCCAGTGCGTATAGTCGTAATGGCGTCGAAACTGAATTAGTCATACTTCTATGAAATACCGTGTAAAGTCTGACACTAACATTATTGATTCCTTTGATAGTAATAGTGAGCAAAATTTTTACCCCATCTTACACTTAATGGAATCGAGGTATAACAGGTATATTACAATTCTTGAGCCTAAAAATGGAAATAAAAGTTACCTGTAAAGAGACCTGTAACAAGAATAATATTTTCAATACATTAGCTTCAAGAGCTAATTAAGCCTCGGGCATAAACTGAAATTCCTTCAT
Organism: Pseudotsuga menziesii; assembly: GCA_001517045.1. Taxonomy (NCBI): domain Eukaryota; kingdom Viridiplantae; phylum Streptophyta; class Pinopsida; order Pinales; family Pinaceae; genus Pseudotsuga; species Pseudotsuga menziesii. The sequence continues at coordinate 9,761 of LPNX010903097.1, read as the reverse complement.
TTAAGCAGGAGACAAACTTTAGTACATATTAAACAAACAATTGTTTTCAGCTCATACCACTTTAGATCATTACTTACCAAATCAATCTTTCATTACTTAATTTTGAATGCAGATAGTGAATAATGCAATTATAGAAATTAATAAAGGAATTTGTTTTAGTTTCTAGATTAGACCCTTTAGTATGTTAACTGTTAGCAATTAAGTTACTCTCCTTATCGATGATTTTAAACTTTAATTGTCGCAGGAAAAAAATTAAATTTTTATTTTGGGTTTACACCGATGGAGTTAATTGAAGTGACACATGTCATCAGAAGTGGTTGTAGGTGCCAGTGTTATCTCCAGTTCATAAATATTGACCAAAATTAATCAAATAATGAATGGAGGCACCTTCAAAACTCATCTTAATTGATTGCTAGGTGAAACAACAATTAGTTAGCAATTAGGTGCATTTATGACACTCAGATCACCCCAAAATTGCTCCCTGTTTTAAGGAGGAAGCCCAGTTAGCCTCTCCGAATGAAGGAGAAGGTTTAGTTGGCCTCCTTGAATAAAGTAGGGCATGGGTGTGCTCATGTATAGTGTGCTCATCTCATGCAAAGTAAGTCAATTATGCTTAGGATATTGGGTAAATAGGCCAAAATTGACCAAATATGTGTGCATGTTGGGTAAATGACTCCAACACAAGGAATATGACCACTTTTTTTAGGGATTATGCTCCTGCTGCTAGTGAAATGCTAGTACTGCCACTTGTCAAACAACCTTCTATAGCTGCTCCTTCCTCCTAGTGGGTCAGTGAACACTTATTTAACAATGTCCCTTAGATAGGTGTCACCTTTATTTAATTATGAAAATAAATAATTATTCAATTACAGTCATCCGTGACCCACTCGGTCATAAAATTTACAATAAATTTAACATAATGTTTTTTCTGAAATAAATAAGAAATATTTAGTTTTTAGTTTTTTGGGTATGTTACATCGAGGGCTGAGTTCTAGCCTCTCGATAAACCCTAGATACAGTAGGATAAACAAAATTGAGAAAACTATTATCTGAGTTAGGTTCTACAATAGTTAATTATAAGGACGGCAGAGTTAGCCTCTTGTAATAATTTTTAATATTAAAATACCAAATCGATTTTATCGGCAGGCTGCAGCACTAGTACAGGATGAAAGTCGAATTCATATTGTCATATGTAATTTATTACTTACAGATTTGAAACATAAAATCCTTAGGGATTATATCGTTCATTTTAAAATTAGTCTTATCCACTAAGAAAACAATATAGCCCGTTTTTAATTGACTTAATAATGGTTTCATGACTTGAGACAGAGTATGGCCTTGCGACTTCTATTCGAAAAAAGAAAAAAGATAAGAACAATCTTATGGCCAACATTTTATTCTTTCTCAAACTAAACTCTTTTCTACTTTTAGATACAAATAACGGATTGTAAAGTCAGGATTCAATTGTCAAACCCTCTCGGGTCATTACAAGTCACCAAAACCATTGCTAGGAATAAATAACATAATTTCTCTGTGATAGTGGCCTTACGGCCCTATTTTGTTTTATAAACTAGAATAACATCAAAAGAGGCCTCATGACCTAAGAAATTTAGTCTATTTTATGTATAATATTTTCCCCCAAACGTGGTAACTATTGAATGAAGGAAAAATATTGTGTAAAAATCAAAATAATATACAAGATCGTAAATAAAAATGCCTCCCGGGCTACAACCTTTGCTATCAAAGTTAAAAAATAATAAATTTTTTGAGAGTGGCTCGATTGGCCCAGTATTTTTATTCATACAAATAAGTGCTTAGGTTAAAATGCCTCACGACCACAAACATTACATTCTTACAAGGCCTTATGGCTATAATTAGGGTTTTATAAAAATAATGAAAAACTTCAAAATATTTTACAGCTGAGCTTATACATCACAAGTATTCAGTAAGTAATGACTAAGCCTTATGCTTATCTATCAATCAAATAGAGTGACGGTAAACATTTTTCAGTAATATATAGAACTCCCATAGCTATAATCTACGAACAATAGAACGAAGCTACAGTACCATTATGGCATGTAAAATAAACGTTAAGGCCCTCACGGGTCTTTTAAACTATAACAAAAACCATTGATGGTTCAAATAACAATAGATATCACTGACAGTGGCCTTATGACCCTTCCTAAAAATACAAACAAGACAGTATAAAGGCCTCATGGTCACTTATACAAATTGTAAAGGAAATGCCAAAGAGAGTAGATAAACATATAAAAAAAATACATTGCACAAAGTGGTAATGCTTTAAATAAAAAGAGTTACACTATTATAAGGTCAAGCATGGAGGTATATGAGCCCTTACAGGTTCTTGCAAAAACCTTGATCAAAATGACATAATTACACCATAAACAAAAACATTGGATGTGGCATAGTCTATATGACTCCACACACAAAGGGTTATCCCTTACAATATTTTAAGTACAAAAACACCTCACGGCTACCAGAGGAGGATTAATCACTTTCACCAATAGTCAACATAAGGATGGACACCTAGACAATGCCCAAAGATTTCAATCCAGACCACAGAACCATGGAGGTCAAGGTATAAGTCATACCCAGACCACAGCCATGACAACCCTTAACCAGTCAAGTTGAGAACGTGTTAGGATGTTTCCTGCACATACAAGCTGAGAAGTCAAACAATATGATTGATATATACTGTAAACAAAGAGAAATATTCTTAGAAATCATAGAGAAAGTTTTTTACCTGTCGTTATTGTAGCTAGAGCAACAATGATGTCGTCGTAACAAACCCCACGAGCATATTGTCTCTTCTCAGTTAATTTAATAAGGTGTTGCAAGTTGAGAGTCACAGTTTATCAATCTATGGACAGGGGGACTACCAGGTTGAACCACTAGAGACCAGTTGTGTCAAATGAAGAATAGTAATCCCCAAGGAGAACCTCAACAAAATCCCTTACATGTTTAACGAGATGCATTAAATCCCTAGGGTTTTTCATCATGCACAATGGCTCCCAGGTGGAGGTTTCATTATGACAACATGGCCTGTATGTAGACCAATTTAATTCATGTCATGTGTTCATCGTTGTCACCAATCCTTGTTTCAAGGTTAAAGTCAATCGCCGCGTCATATTTCAAGGCCAAAAACCTTTGCATAGTATATGTTATATGGTTTAACAAATAGTTTGAATTTTTTATTTAGAGCTAGGTTAGGATCTACATTTTTTTCCCAAAACCTTGGTGGCCACCTTTTCTTATATTGTTCGATTCCCGGTAGTTCCTTAGAAAAACTTAAGGGTGATCATGTTCACCTGCACAAAAGGAAAATGAGGGTTCATGCATTAGCCTTAAAGGATAAGTAATACTATGACCTCTTCCTCTATATATCTCATAGATAAAACAAATATTTCGACATAACGAAAAAAAAATTACAACATTACAACTAACAGAGTCATTAAAAGCAGTTTTTGTCACAAAACAGTGGCAACCAAAATGTATGATGTAATATCGACAAAAGGTCGTAAAAAGAAGCATGCTAATGATAAACACTAAACATAGGCATACAAATCTTACAGATTATAATAAAGCCATTATCATCACGACAAAGAGAGTAATTGAAGTAAAACATCTCTTGGAATTTATTTCCTAGGAATTTTAGTAGTTACACATGGTAAATAATATTTTATTTATTTATGATTTTTTAGGCATGTTACATGGGTTTTTTTCCCATGGTAATCAAATACAAAGAATCAAGATGTAAAATAAAATAATTCTTTTAAATTATGATTGTTTTGTTTAAATTAAACAAGCATATAGAGGAATAAAATATAATCTAGTTAAAGGAATACTTGAAGGAGCACCTTCGTTTGGAAGACACAGTTGCATTATTATAGTGGAGGAAAACGACCTTGGATGAGAATGGATAGAATGAGGCCCACAAGCTCTTTTATTTTTTTTATAAACATAGGAACACACACAAATTATAGAAATGTATGTGTATTAACAATGATCATGCATTCTTTTCTATGTGTCCATCGTGTGTGGAGGTTCGACAATTGTCAAACTAGGAATGCACACATTGTTTTGTGAATGCGTGGGAATTTTTTAAATTTATCGCTTGTGTGCACGTATTCCAATGGAATTGGCCAACAAATTTGTGTGAATACCATGGCCTAATATGTGAATGAACACAATATGTTTCTATTTTCTTAGTGTGGTGCTTGAGTCCCAAGTAAGACTAGTGAATGGATAGGAATGTAAATGTTGTAAATATACTTATATAGAGAATGTGATAAGTTTTCAATAATGAAATCAAATTCTAGAAGTATTAATACTTGATTATAATGCATAAAGTTCTAGAAAGGAAACAAAGAGAATGAGGGGCTTGATGAAAACATGAAAGGACATTTGTTTAAAAATAATCCTCAAATGCTAGGTGCTAGAATAAGATATTATTCATTTTCGATCATGTTCCTTAAATGAAGGAATCACCTCTATGTGTTAGAAGGAATCACCTATATGTGTTAGAATTCTAATCATTGAATATATATGGAAGTCAAGAATAAATTCTACTTCATACAACTATGGAAGCATGAAAAAAAGTAAAATCATTATGTAAAATGTAAAAATATTTCATTCTTACATCTAATTTGAAATCAAGTTATTCATTCAAATAAACATTGTGAATTTGAAATTTGCACATCCTCGAGATAGAAACATTTAAATAATTTAGAGAAATTATAAAGGTTGAGAAAATTAATAGGCCTTTGGCTTCAACTGCCCATTATTATCGCTCATTAATTATTTATGCTGTTTTACAAGAAACAATATCCCTAAGACAACATTGGTTAGAAAAGGAAAATACATTCTTTATTATGAATATCATATGTGAAGGTAAGAAAAATAAAAGCCCTTCCTTGATTGTGAATATCATATTCTAAGATGATTAGAACAATGTTTATGATATTTATATTCAATATAAATATAATATTTATAAGAAAAAGAGAAGCCCTTCTTTACTGTAAATATAGTATTTTGAAGATGAGTATATTGAAAATGTTTATATGATATTTTAATTTAATTTAAATATAACTATAATATTAATTAAAAAAGGAGGAGACTTTCCTTGATTGTGAATATGTGAATATAATATTTGAAAATGTTTATATAATATTTTAATTTAATTTAAATATAACTATAATATTAATTAAAAAAGGAGGAGACTTTCCTTGATTGTGAATATGTGAATATAATATTTGAAACTGATTGAAATTTTTTCTATAACATTTATATTTAAATGTTATATTATTTAAATTCAATATAAATATGTATTTTATATTCTTAATGTAAAATACAATTTGAATTTTATATTTAAAAATTTCTTGATTTCACTCTTTATTATTATATTTCAAAAAATATTCAATATATAATATTTTCCTGTAAATAATATGATGGCACATCCCCTTCAACTTGGGTCGATAATTGATTTGATAAGATTTTAGTGTAAATAATAGGATGGCACATCACCTTAGTACAAGGTTGATGATCGGTTTGATAATATTCGAAATGAAATAATATAAAAAAATACCTTTCCTCCAAAGTAACTCATTGTCGATCATCGATTTGATAAGATTCGAAATGAAATAATATAAAAAATTCCCGTCCTCCAAACTAACTCATTGTAGATGATTGATTTCACAAGAGTCGAAATGAAATAATAGATTCCTATATTTGTGAAAGCCAGAAATGGCTTTATTTAATTGACTTCCAGAAGTCCTGGATCGCTTAAATAAGAAACAAATCTCTCTCTCGCAGTCATACAGACTTAATCGTAAGAGTTCGATATTGGTTTTGGTAAGTTGTTTCAAGTGCTTGGTAAGTTGTTTCAAGTGCTTCCTCTACCTCTTCCTCTTCCTGGGACATGGATGGCAACTGTTGGATTTGCAACTATGACGTTGTTCTTGTTATACTCGATATTGCACTACACGACTCAATCTGGAATGGAGGAAGATTGCCTCAAATCATAGTTGCCAATCCAGAAGTTGCCATCCATGTTGCAGGAAGAGGCAGAGGCTCTGTCCCCACTGTGGTTGTTTCCTCTTCTGAGATAGCAAAACTATTTCTCAAAACTCATGATTCGATATTTGCAAGCCGACCCTCAACTTCTTATGCAAAGTACTTGTCCTACAATTACAAGGGAATAATATTGTCGCCTTACGGAGATCAATGGAGGCAAGTGAGGAAGTTGTGTGTGTTGGAATTGCTTACTGCCAAGAGAGTTGAGTCCTTCAAACATGTGCGAAGTTGAGTACCTCAAACATGTGTGATAGTAGGAGGTGTCTGCTATGATTCGATCCATTTGGGAGGAGAGCTATAACGACACAATTGCTGTGAATTTGAGTAAAGCTCTCTTAACCCTTTCCTACAATATAATTTGGCAAATACCGACGAGGACTAGGAAAGTTTCTGACGATGACATGGGAGCTGATGGCAAAGGATTTAAGGAGCTTTTTCTACAGCTTTCAGCTACTGCCGGGACCATCAGCGTTGGAGACTACATTCCCTATTTGGATTGGATGGACTTGCAAGGCTACAAGCAGAGTATGCTCAAACTGAACAAAACATATGATGCAATCACTAATAAAATAATAGACAACCATCGCATGGCTGCTGCCGCTGCTGCTATGCCCTCTAGTGATGGGCAGGCAGAGACAGAACAAGTTAAGGACTTTGTGGATGTGCTGCTCCAGATGATAGCTGAGAATGATCATATAAAGGGAGATACCAAATCCAGACGGGTAACAATTAAGGAATTTATGTTTGTATGTCGCAGCTAGGGCCCCTCTATTTTATTTCGAATCTATCTATTCATGAATATTAGGTTAACAACTTTTAGACTTCAATTGAAAAGATAATTTTTTTTCCCACGGGACATGTTCATGGCCAGATTGGATACATCGTCATCTACGTTAGAATGGACGATTAGTGAACTGTTGAGACATCCCCATGCCATGAAAAAATTGCAGCAAGAAATCAAATCCACAGTTGAAAAAGATGGCAAAGTAATCGGGTCAGATGTGGGAAGGATGAAGTACCTCCAATGTGTGGTGAAAGAGGCATTGCGATTATACCCACCAGTGCCGCTAGCGCTTCCACATGAATCTGTATAGGAGGTCACCGTAGGTGGATACAATATACCTAAGAAAACAACGATAATGTTGAATCTGTGGGCTATAGGAAGGGATCCCAATGTGTGGGGAGAAGATGCTTTGGATTTCAAGACAGAGAGATTTATGAATGAACTGGATGGGCATGCCAATATTATGGATTTAGTGTCCATTCAATCAGATTTTAGGATGATTCCCTTCTCTGCAGGGAGGAGAGGATGCCCGGGGGATTCTATGGCTATTCCAATGATTGAGCTTGCACTGGCTCGGCTGCTGCACTTCTTTGGTTGGTGACTGGAAGGTACTCCGTCTGCACAAATTCCTCTCGTTGTTCTCCCAATGTTGAGGACTGAAATCTTTTGATAAAATATGTGCTGGAGATTTATTTACTTAGGGAATAAGCCTTTTCTAGTGGTGTTTAATCAAATCTAGATGTATAAAAATTCTCAAATTTCATCCTGTTGTAACTTCATTTTAATATGAAGATAATATTATATAAGCATGTAAATTTCAAAGACCAGTTTCAGCTCATCTTGCTGGAAAATCCAAGTTCCTAGGTTTCAAGAATGTTTCAGGAATCTTTTCTCTCTGCTTGCTTCTACCATGTTTATAAAAGAATTCAATTTTTATTCCGATTTATTTTTCAAAATGGGTTAATTGGCTCTCTTGAAGCTATATTACAGTTGTTTGAAGAAAGGAAGGATAAATGTTTTGTTTGTCGGTGATTGCACGCTTCATTGACAAATGCACAATAATCATTGTTGTGAGTCAGATAGGAAACGATGATCACTTAGAACCCTATTGATCTAATCAAATATATTTCATTATGTCTCCAATTTTTTTTCTAAATTAAATCTAGATGCCTAAAGATACAATGTCACACAGAAAAAAAATTGTACATGTATTTATTCATACAAATTTTAACATGTAGTCTTACTCATGTGTTAAATTAATAATGTTTATGAGTTACTGATCTCAAATTGTCCAAGGGACTTACCATAACCTAAGCTCATGGTATACAATGCAAAGGACCCCATCCTAATAGATGAAGGTGCAAGGTGTTAAAAGCGTTAAAGTATATGGTCTAATCCATAGTGGCCAATGTTAGAAATTATACAACCCTAGATGACTAATTCTAACTGAAAGTGACTCATCACATGTAACTGCATGTCCACCTAAAGGAGGTAGCACATCCATAACTCCAAGTAGCTCTGATTGTCACATACCCAAAATTACAAAAGGATTTTATGTTTTAGGAGATATTATGTTTTAATTTTATTATAAAGTTTGTAATTATTGACAAAGTGGGGTCAAAGATAATTGTATTCAATTATTAAATATTTTATTAATTAATAAATAAAATATGAGACAATAGCTTAAGGAGGTTGTTAAATGAGTGTCTACTGGCCACTTGGTAGAATAGGCTAGGTTGAGAGCAAATTGACACTTAGAAGCATCTTCAAAATACTTCTAGCTATTTCAGGAGGAAACTTCCCTATTTTTGTGGTCATGTTCCCCAAGAAAGTGGAACAATAGAAGGTGGCTCATTAAGTGAAAAACTGACGCAAAAGACCTACGCATGATAATAAAACTACCCATCAAATTCAGCTCGGTCTTCTCATTCTTTACTTGTGAAATTTATAGTGAAATTGGTGCACAAGAAATTCGATGGAGGGGACAAGAAGAAGTGTTTGAGTGGAAAGTGCTGATTTACTGAACTAGTGCAGCTCTTTTGGGCAGAGTTCTTACTACTATAGGAAGATCTATTACTGTTGTTTACTCTGTGGAGTTGCAGGGGTTTCTAAACCTATTCTCTCACCCAATGCTTTCAACTAGGTGGACCAGTAGACAGACTCGAGGTCCTAAGATTTGCAACTCAGCTGTCTTCAGGAGTTGGATGGGAGGAATAGGCTTTTTAGTTTGTTGTATCCTCTGCTATATTACTAGGTTCTAAATGTTATTTTTATTTTCTTTATGCAAGCATAGGAACTGGAATGTATAAATTTAGGATTTGATGCATCTATATGATTGATTATTTTGTGAGTTAGTTAAGTCTTTTATTGTTCCAAGATTGATAAATTATGTTCAAATATGTTTTAGGAAGATTGAATTAGGCTTATTTTTAAATTTACTAATGAATAAATTACTTGACTGTATTTTTCCACACATCTCAAGAGGTAATACTCTAGTACAATAGGTGAAATTAAGTTTGAGGATCAAATCAAATCAAAATGTGCAGGAATATGATTATTTACTTTTAATCTTTATAAGTTATTTAGAAGAAAGATTCCTCTATTTTAGAAGTTTCCTTAGTTAAAATACATCTGTTTAAAACGTAAACATAAACTACCATAAAAGAAGGTCTATTAAAAATTTGTGTAATTGTGTTCTCCATATAATTACATTTAATTATTAACTATTACATAAATAGAAAAATAGCATAAGTAGGAAAAACTTAGATTATTTAAAGAGTATAATGAAATTATAGTAATAACTTAGGTTTTGCAAATAACAAATAAGTAATTTCAGTAATACTGTAAGTAAAACATCATATATCAAATACGTCAAAGTAAAAAC
>LPNX010903084.1:0-15550 GCA_001517045.1 Pseudotsuga menziesii | reverse complement strand
TGAATTCTTTGACAAAAATTAATGTTTGATGAGCCTCCCATTAACTAGAGTTCCAGATTCCAAACCACCTTCCATTTCTTCCAAAAAATAAGCATTATTTCCCCTAAATGTGGAGATATTGTACATGACTTTCCATAGGTGATCAAATTTTCCATTTTTTACTTTCTCCTCGTGGGGTGCATCCCATTGTAACACCACATCACCTATCTGGAAATCAATGATCTTGGTTATTCTATCGAAAATTTCTTTCATCTTGTCTTGGAAAAGTTGTTTCCTGTCAAATATCTGCTCCCTTTATTGCTGTAGCTCAACTAATTGGTACATCCTTCTCTGGTTGGGGTGAGTTTCAGTGTCCTCTTATTGCAACAATCTCATCATTGGTAAGCTTAGGTAAATAGGACAAATTACTTCTGAGACATAAACTAGCTAGAATGGTGAGGTTCCTATAGATTTCTTTGTGCTAATTTTGTCAGCTCGGAAGGCATGGATCAATTTAGTGTGCCAAGCCTTCTTATTTTCTTGCAACAGCTTCTTTATGATCCTCATGAGGCTCTTATTTGAGGATTCCTCCATTCCATTCCCTTGGGGGTACTGGGCGGTGGAATGCCCCAGCTTTATTTGATATTTAAAATAGAAGGAAATCATTTTCTTCGACTTAAAAGCTGAAGCATTATCAATAATTATTTTCCTGGGAACACCAAACCTAGACAAGATATGCTCCTCCAAAAATTGCATGATTACTGTTTCGGTGGCTTACCTTGTGGGGATGGCCTGGATCCATTTTGTGAAGTAATCAGTGGTGGTCATGATCCATCTGTGCAGCCCCGAAGAATGAGGATTGATATCTCCGATAAAAACTATTCCCCATTGCTAGAAAGGGGCTTTGACCTGGATAGGATTTAAGGGAAATGATACCAACTTTCTCCTGCCTTCAAAAATATCACATTTATGGAAGGCCGCTTCTTTTTTATGGGTGTCAAAGAATATCGTAGGCTAATAGAATCTCGCCCTCATGATTTTGTTTACTACTATTTTCTAGTAGTGATTCCCTCTAGTAAATTACCCTACGTGGAAATCCTCAATAAGTTTCTTAGCCTTGTGCTTGTCCATGCAATTCAGCAAAATTCCCATGGGCTCTTTCCAATATAACTTCTCGTTTAGGATGTAGAACCTTGTCAATGTCTGTTTGACGAATCTGGATTTGGTTTTATCCATACCCTCTGGATCTTGCAAATGTTGCAGGATGAAAATGGCATCATCGTACCATGGTGATGATAGAAAGTACTCACCTATTGGGGGGGCCAACTCTCTCTAAGGCTCCTGCTCTTTAGCTGAAAACTCAGCGATCATATGTAGGATGAGACAATTACAGTTGGACTAGGACATAAGTTTATCTAAACCCTGGCCTTTTTCCAACTTTGTGGGTTTCATTTCCAGATCGTACTTTAGCAAAATTGCAATCCATTTTCCCCTTCGTCCCTCCAGATCTGGTTGAGTCAGGATGTCTTTCACAATGCTGGTGGGAACATGACATATAATATGGGAGTGTAGGATATATACTCTAAAATACTTTAGATCCTGCACCAGAGCATATGATTTCTTGTCTATGATGTTATACTTCAAGGGGGATCCCTCAAAGTATTGTTGTAGAAGACGATGGGCTGCTCATATCCTTCATGGTTCTTTTGTAGTAGCACTCATGCCACTTTGTGCTTGAAGGAAAATGAGAAGATGAGAAAATATTTGGAGAAATATGGGCTTGCAAGGACAGGTGCCTCGGTTATGTCCTTCTTTAATCCCTCAAATTATTTCCTAGCTTTGGGCATCCACCTGATCTCTTAGTATTTTCATAGTATGTTAGTTATGTATTTGACTATTTCAGCAAATGAAACAATAAATCATCTAAGGAAATTTACCTTTCCTGGGAACTATTGAACCTCTTCCTTTTTTTGAGGGAGCTCAATTTTGATAATATCCTTGACCCTCTTGGGATCTATCCTGATGCCTTATTGAGAGATTATATTCCCAAGCAGGTTTCCTTCCTTCATAGAAAAGAACAAATTTTTAGGATTCAGGGAGATGCTAAATTTCCTGTACTTTTTGAACATTCTCAACAGGTGGGAGACATCTTATTCATCAGAATTGGAGAAAATAGTAAAGCTTCCAGATAAATCACCAGGATTTTATCCTTTTCATCGATGAATGATATGTCCATGGCCCGCTAGAACATTGCACCCATGTTCATCAGGCCATACAAAATTTTAGTGTACATGAAGGTGCCCCAAGGAGTGGTGAACGTCATCTTCTCTTAGTCATCTATATGAACCACAATTTTGTTATAGCCCGAGAAAGCATCCAATGTGGAGATCCTCTAATAACCCAGTACTCTCTGCAAGATATGGTCCATTTTGGGAAGAGGGTAATGATCCGTCAAGGAAACTCTATCCAAGTTTTTGAAGTCAATACAAATTCTTATTTCCCTGTTCTTATCTCTAACAGGAACCAAATTCGCCACCCAACATGAGAATCAGAGAGCTACAATGATTTTGGCTTCGAACAATTTCTTGATCTCGTTTTCCACTAGGGGAAATAGCTTGGGATTCATCCTTCTAATATTTTGTTTGAATGACATCTCATCCTTGTTGATCAGTATGGTATGTTGGATGATGTTGGTGTCACAAGCCTTGAGGTCCTTGTAACTCCAGGAAAAAACATATGAATATTCTTTCATCAATGGGATATACCTCTATTTGGATTCAGGTGAGAGGATCCTTGCTATTTTTATGATCTTAGGCTGCTCTTCTATACCAATATTCACTTCCTCCACATATTCACAATTTGGGACCAATTGGGGCTCTCTCACTACATCATCCAGATCGAAGATCTTTTCTAGAGAGACCATACCCCTGGGGATGGAATATCCATTTAGCTGCACAATTTCTTTGTCACGTAGCTTATTCTCATACCCATTCTGAACCTCAGGCTCCTACACTTTAGACCCCTGAACCCTTTCCTCATCGTCTTCTTTGGTGTCATCAACAGCAAGGGACTCCTCTTCCTAAATCACTTCCTTTAGATCCACCATTTGGTTTTCAAAAGGATCTTGAGTGGGGGAAATTTCCTCCTAAATATTTTTTTCTTCGTCGACAATTGCTCCCTCAAACTCCCCAACAAGAGTGAGGAACTGGTAGATTTGTTTATCATCTTTGAACACTTTCCATCTCTTCACACTATCAAGGAAATTTTTTTTGTTCCTTACTTCAATTTTATATTTCCATATAGGATGTGTGGGGACATTGAAATTTGATGTTGAGGTAGCTAGGGAATCCACCACGCAATTCTGTACTCTAGGAATTAGTTTGAAGCTGCATTCCTTGAATCCTTCTATGAGGTCCTGGGTGGAATTTCAGTAGCTCCTCATCTGGGGATTCCTAGCCTGATATTCACTGGTCATTTGCTTTATTACCATCTCATAATCTCCACATAACACCACCCTCATGACCTTGAGTTTATCCAAAGCTAGGATTTCTAATAATATCACTTCATATTTTGATTCATTATTTGTACAGTCAAAATCAAGCTTGTAGGAATACCTTAGAGTGTAGATTCTAGGGGGCCTCATCCATATCCCTTTCCCTGCTCCTCCTCTGCAGGCGGGCCCATCAAAATCCACATCCCATATCCCTCCTAACTCCTATTTAGTAGGTATGAAGAGAACTTTCTAGAAATGGGAACCATCTTCATATCCTTCCATAAAGAAAATAACAAAACCCATTTGCATACTTTCATCATTGGTTACCATATATGGCAATTTTTTCTCTCTAAAAATTCTTCTCTGTATCCCAAAAATAATAATGGTGGCATACGACATGTCCATCTGGAGGGCACCTTTGAGCTTGGCCACCCAAATTCTAGATAACAGCATCCCAAAATTTGAGGGAATGTCAGCCACCACCACGTCCATGACCAAGTTTTAGCAAGGATTTGATCAAGAGAGATGACCAAGTATTTAATGAAAACTAGGCATTTTACTTTATTAGAATCAAAAGAGAAAAGATCATTGTAGGGTCTAGTCATGTCCAATCGTGGTTGATCCATGATCCTTTTATGCATCAGGGTGTGGGAGGCTCCTAAATAAAGCATGACATTGTGTATGTTCAGGATAACATAGAATGGTGAGACTTATTCATTCGATGGTTCATCTACATGGGGGATGAACAGGATGGTGAGCCTATCATCTTGCAAATTCAGGCTATCCGATATGACGGAGATTACCCCCAAAGGTTGCAAAAATATGGCAATTTTGGAATGATATTCTGAATTCTTTAGTAGTTCAGTGAGGGGTACAGAGATTTTAATATTCACAATTTCAACCTCCAAGTTGAAAGAATCCTCTCCCAGGTCAGATTTCCAATAAGTTTCTTCCCTTTGGGATCTGGAACATTCTTGAGGTTATCTTTGGGAGTTGGGTCAATTTTAGGCTTGCCAGTGGAGGCTTTTCTCCTTGCCTCTCTACTTTTCTTGACCAATACATCTCCATTTCTCAAGATAATTTGTCTCTGTGCATCCAAGACAGCGAGCTGGTACCCTCTTCTGAAGTCATTTGTATTACCTGGAAGTGTCTCTCTTGTTTCTAGGAAAGCATTGTCATGTTCTTCCTTGGTGAGGAAGGTGGAAGGGGCCTGAGTATCTAGCTGACAGATTTCATCCTGGTCCATGAAATTCTCTTGGAATGGAGGTCTAACCAATGGTTCAAGAAGAGTCCTCTACCTATTTTGGGCAATATGAGGCCTTCTGGCATTTAGATTCCTATTTTTTTGTTCTTGGTTTTCCCTCGGAGGGGGTCTTCCATCTACTGAGATCCTTTCCATCATTCTTTCCATGGTTCACAACATGGTGTCAATTCTGGCATCTTGCGAGCTCAAGATGGAGGGCCCTTCCAAGTCTTTGACAACCTTTCGCTCCCCTTCATCTCTTCTCCATTCCCCTTCATCTCTTTTCTTCTTTATTGTAGTGACTAGGTCCACCTCCAATTCTATGGTGTCTTTCATCATATATGCCAAGGAGGGTTATCTTCTGTCACTTAGTCATAAGGAGAATTCACCATCGAAAGATTCTATGTACTAGAGTTGGGGGAACTTAGAGGAGGTTTAAATTGATTAGGGATAGAATTGTACATTTTCATGAATGTGTCTGAGAATTATTGGATGAAATCACTCTCCTTCCTCCTAATGGAATGATACTCAAATAGATACTGCTTGGGGTACTTTTGATTTGCCCATTTGTCTTTCAAAGCATCCTTGAAGGATTGATAGCTCATAATAGAGTCATCTACGAGGTTTTTATACCATTTCTTCACTTCTCCAACAAGGGCATGGGAAAATAGTCCGACCTTAACATCATCATGGTCTACCTCTTCCAGGTCAACCCAGTCCAAAAACCACCCCAGATGTTTTTCAGTCGAGTACCCTCTTTCTCCATAGAATTTCCTTATTCTGGTGAAGTATCCCAGGGGGAGGTCGTGTAGAACTATAGGAACGCATATAGGATCAAATATGTTGGCCATACTTTGGGGTATAACTGGGTTTACTAAAGGGGTTGGGACTGGTGTGACATGAATCAATAAGATGTGAGGTACATAAAGGTAGTGGGGAGTGGCGAAATTCAGAGATGAAGGATGATTTTGTCTGAAAGTAGTGGGAGACGGAGGTGTGAAGATAAATTTCCTTGTGCATTTGATATTTGACAAGGATTGCTCAATGATGAACATGAGGCACTCTGGGTCTTGTAGGTACGAGAAACCAAAGCCTACAGGCTCTAAGGTCCGAGGTGACTAGGAAATTCAGGGAAAGTCAAATGAAGAGGTGTCGGATGCTAAGTTAGAGAGGATAGATTTAGATTTAGTTATGGGAAGGGATAACCCACACTTCTCATTACATAATTAAGATATATCACCAGCAAAACTAGCACTATCAGCTGGAAAAGACAAATTCCTGACTAACCTATGCAGCATGTTTTCCCTTCGTATCAAACTTTTAGGTTTGAAAACTTCTTGGAAGGTCTCTTCATCAAGATTTATTCTCGTATGTGTTATTCTAGTCACTAGTATTTTCCAATGGATCCGCTTTCATAGTTTTCATGGAGTTGCCAAAGCATGTGTAACCAATTGTGTCTAGGACCGGCAGCTCAACTGGGTCATAGAACTGAAGTTGTGTCATCTTTCTCAAGGAGATAATAGAAATTAGGCTCCTCGAAAATGGTTCCAAGATGATAGCACCCTGTAATTTTCTAGTGGATGCTACATGAATTCACAGGGGTGACCATTTCAACCAACTTTAGACTATATTATATCCAATACGGTCAGAGAGGGCTCTCTCTTGTCATAGAGGAAAGAAAAACATATGCATAAAACATTGGACAACTCATAGAAAGATAGATTTATATAGGTAACAAGGCATTGATAGTTTTAAAAAATGGTAGAATAGACATACCAGAAAATTATTGGGTAATGGAGTCAAATATCAAATCAGTGAAGGGTATCACAACAAAAATGAGAAAGGGAATTTCCTTTATATTCTGAGGCAAAGTAAAAAGCACAGAAAGTCAAATATCTTGAAAGAGTGGTGAATGGAGAAGGAAAGAAAAATCCCAACAAAGCAAGAGGCACCTATCTATGGAATACTATCTTGCACTTCCTTTAGTAGAATGAACAAAAAAGGCTAGTATTTGCAGTGGATCATAGGAGATGAATTCCATAGCATTTACCAGAACACAATAACAAATGCAACATCTGATACAAGAAGCGCTTAGCTAAGAGAGAATCCCTTGTATACTAATCTAGAGTGCATTAACAGAAATACAAAACAATGAAAGAGATGAACAGGAAAGACAGACTAAATGCAACCACCTTGATGAATCTCAGAAACGCAGGAGCATATTTATCATTAATACTTCCAAGAGAGTTACAGAGACAAAACAAGAGAAGAATGATTTCTAAAATGAAAATTCAAACCCTTGTATCATTTATTGAGGTCTTATTTATAATACTGTGGTTCCCAGGACCAACCCTGAAATAGATCCCAATCCTGTTACAAAAATTGGGAATCAAATCCTGGATCATCATTTTAAATCCCAACGATTTCTTGAGGTGAAATTCTTACCATGGTTCTTTTCCTGAAATTGGCCTCACAGTACAACAACCACGGCGACCCCAATATGGAAATGCAGAAGGAGAGACACACACTTGCTTGCTCTAATGGAAATGCCCATAAATTTCTAACAATTTTAGTTTTTAAGGCATAACCCAATTTATTGAATCATTCCCATACTCCAACTCAGCATTTCCTTCGTGTAGATCCCCTTCCTTCAAGTACCTTGTGTTGCACGACATTGTTTCTCACCATAGATCTCATTTGTGTGAATATTCATCATTGCTTATTATGTCCCTTTAGGTGATTTCATGCTCGTTACCCAATTTAACCTCCCTACACCTTTCATCGATGAAGCCACCCAATGCCATTGATCTGGATCGTATAAGATCTCGGCCGTTGGGAGATGCGGGACCCTGAAACATGTCGCACTGGCCTCCTTCGCTAACCATCATGCACTTTTTCCAAGCAAAATCTTTTAGCACCATGGATTAATTGCACCATCAGATATCGGCTGTCCATTTGCGCGGGCCATACTACCCCTTCGCAATGCTCCATACAGTTAACCACCGTGCATGTTTTAGCTGCGAATCATGCTCCCACCATAGATCGCTAGCGTTGGAGGATCATGGTTGTCAACTTTTGAAGGAAGGCATGAATTTTGCAACCCTTCACAGTTAAATGGGTCATGCACCTTCCCTTTTAGTGAAATTTTTTTTCGCTGTCGACATGCCTTAGCTATGTGCTTGCATCGTTGATTTTGAGGGTCTACGGGGTATAGTTGCATTTTTTGGGGATTTTTGTTGATTTTTGTACCTAGGCAGATGTTCCCTAGGTGACTTTAATTTTTGCCTAAAGTCACTTTAAGAGGGAAAAAGGTGACCCTCACATTAAAAGTCACTTAATGAGACTTTATAACAATAAAGTCACTTTTTGATAAATTTAAGTGGGTGAGTGATTTTATTTATGAGAAATAAATAAAAGTGATTTTCACTCTCAATCAATCTCATCCATTGGATTGATTCTTTCTCCACCATTGGATTAAGAAACTCACTTAGGGTAAACAAAAAGCATGAGGGAGGAAAAAGGGCACTTCACTTTTTTTTTTTTAGGAGAAGAGAAGAGCTGAAGGAGAGGAGGTCAAGTTGCTTGAGGAGGTCACGATTTTCCAGAGGAAGAAGAAAGACTGCTGCACAGAAATCGAGAGACATTAATGCACAGAAATTGAGCTGCATCATCTTCATTTATTTCTGGTGGTTTGCACAGGAATCGAGGGAACTACGGCCTGCATTTGTTGCACCGTACGGTCTGCATTTAATGCCCAAAAATTTGATGTACGGCCTGTAGGTACGGGTTCATTTATTGCTGCACAGTTTTTTAGGAAAGTACGGCCTGGTTTATCAGTGTACGGACTGCTTATTAATTGCACAGAAATCGAGGAAAGGGTACGGCCTGTTTGCTGGTACAGACTGTGTTTTATTGGCACGAATTCCTAGAAAGTGTACGGCTTGTTGGTGCTGTACTGTTGCATTTAATTTTGGCACAGAAAAAGAAGAAGGGTGTTGGCTGGTTTGCTGAGCACTATTTTTCCAGACTTTGTGAAGAAGTTTTCCGGTGGAGATAAGTTGTATTTTCACTATTTTTCTGTCTTGTACATTGCTGAAGAAAATAATTAAAATCTCTCCTCTCTGACTGGTTTTCCCCGTGGGGTTTTTCCAGGGCTGATTATCCAAAAATCTATGAGTTAAATTTATGGTGTGCATGCATTTGTTTTCATCCTGTTAGTAATTTTTACTGTGTGTTTAAAATTGTTCGGCAAAATTTTAAGTAGCTTCAAGCCTATGCAAAACCGGCTGAAGTGAAAAACACAAATTGTTCATTTAAACCAGCAAGTAGTAAATCTCAGTTTTTCAACATGGTATCAGAGCAAAGGGGGAAGAAACAGTGATTTTTGCAGACACACAGAAATTTGCAGCATTCAGAAATTTTTGTTATTTTACTTCTGTCAGTGAACACCACTTTGCTGAGTTGTTGTTGAGATGGCTACGGGACTTAGGTTGGAGGATAGGCTGGATGGGACAGGGAATTTTTTGCCGTGGAAGGCTAGTATTTTGCTGTTACTTGAAGAGAATGAGTTGTGGCCAGACATAGTGAGGAACACTACTACAAACCCCATTGTCATTCCTGCATCTATGGATGCAGCAGCCCTCACAGCCTTCAACAAGAAGGACTGCAAAGCCAGAAGAATTATTCTTGATGCTGTGAAAGATCACATCATTCCTCACATTTCAGGAAAGGACAAGTCACATGAGATGTGGACAGCCTTGACCAGTCTGTATGAGAGTTCTAATGAGAACCGGAAAATGGTTCTCAGAGAAAAACTCAAGAGTATCAGGATGAATGGAGGAGAGGGAGTCACAGCTTACCTTACTAGGATTTTTGCAGTTCGGGATGAACTTGCAGCAGTTGGGGAGAAGGTTGCCCCTACAGAGCTTGTGCGGACAGTGGTGAATGGGGCTTCAAAGTCCTGGAGTGCTTTTGTGCAGGCTATAGTGGGCAGGGAGAACTTACCTGACTGGGAGAGGTTATGGGATGACTTTGTACAGGAGGAGACCAGGAGGGGTCTTGTACAGGGTATTACTTCTCATAGAGGAGCTGATGATGAGGATGTGGCTTTGGCAGCCAAGGGTAAGAAGAAGAAGGGCCCCAAGAAGGGTGGGGCCAAGCAGCAGCAGCAGCAGGGTCAGCGGAGTAGACAGAAGAAGGACTTGAGTAAAATCAAGTGCTATGCTTGTCAGGCGTTTGGACACTATGCCTCTCAGTGTCCAAGCAAGAAGAAGAAGAAGGGGCAGGGACAGCAGACTGTAGCCTCAGCTGAGGTTGATGAGTTTAGTGTTGCTTTTTAGAGGGAGTTTTCCCTTTATGCTGGACAGATTGAGAGAGAGAGAGTCACCTTAGCCACCAGCATAGATATGGATCAGGACAGGGAGCATTCCTTGTTGGCAGGACATGAGGGGGGTTCATCCACCTCTTCTACTTGGTACATTGATAGTGGAGCCATGAGCCACATGACAGGAGCTCGTGAGTTGTTCTCAGAGTTATAAGAGTCAGGTAGGGATGTGGAGGTTGTCCTTGGGGACAACACCATTGTGAGAGCTATTGGTAGGGGTACTATCACATTTCAGAGGGAGTCTATGAGTCCCATGACTCTGCGGGATGTGTTGTATGTCCCAGGGCTGAAAAAGAACCTTGTATCAGTTTCCACTATAGAGGACAGAGGGCTTGGGGTGTGCTTTTCGGATGGGAGAGTACAGGTATATCCCAAGGCTGCAGGTATGTCCAGTGCCATGGACATCGGGGTCAGGTGTGGAAAGATGTACAAGCTATTATTTCAGCCACATTGTGCTTTGGCACATAGCAGCAGCAACGAGCTTTGTGAGCTCTGGCATCGGAGGATGGCCCACTTACATTACCCAGCTCTGAGATTGTTGAGGTGTATGGTTACAGGTTTTCCCGAGTTCAGCATAGAGCAGAGTGATGTATGCAGGGGGTGTGCTTTGGGAAAGTACACCAAGACTGCTTTTCCAAGCAGTGACACTAGAGCTGCCGGGGTGCTTGATTTGATCCATTCTGATATTTGCGGTCCCATGTCATCACGTTCTTTGACAGGTTTCGAGTATTACATCAGCTTCATAGATGACTACTCCAGGAAGACTTGGATCTACTTCTTGAGGAGCAAGAAGTCTGAGCTTGTATTGAGAGTCTTCCAAGGGTTCAAAGCCCTTGTGGAGAAGCAAACAGGTAGACAGATCCGGATATTGAGGTTGGACAATGGGGGTGAGTATACCTCCAAGGAGTTCAGCGCATTATGTACACAGGAGGGGATTCAGAGACAGCTAATGGTTCCTTATACTCCTGAGCAGAATGGAGTAGTGGAAAGGAAGAACAGGTCTATTGTGGCAGCAGCCAGGGCTATGCTCCATGATCAGGGACTACCTTTCTTTCTTTGGGCTGAGGCATGTAGTACTGCAGTATATCTACAGAACAGGAGTCCTCACAGGGCAGTGGGGAGCAAGACTCCTGAGGAGATGTATTCGGGCAAGAAGCCTGAGGTGAGCCATTTCTGTATATTTGGCTCTTTGACTTACTCTCACGTCCCTTCAGAGAAGAGGACGAAGTTTGATCCCACTGCAGAGAGAGGTATTTTTGTGGGATATGATGAGACTTCGAAGGCTTATAGTATTTACTTACCTTGTTTGTGGAAAGTTGTTGTCCATCGGGAAGTAAAGTTTGATGAGGAGAGAGCCTTCCGGAAGTCCAGAGAGTTAGAGCAGGGGGAGGCACCGGCCTCCACACCTCAGTTAGTGCAGGCTTCTTCGATACAGCTTACAGGTCCACAGGTTTCTGGAGGGTCTGGATCACAAGGTGCAGGTACAGTGTCTTCAGGTTCCGTGATTCAGGCAGTTGGTACTTTAGGGATAGTGTCTGGGACAGGTTCAGGTTCAGGTATAGGTACAGGTTTGAGTCCTCAGGTGACAGCATCGGCAGGCATAGGATCTTCAGTTACTGGTCCTCTAGGTTTAGGACATTCTGGTACCGGGAATTCTTCAGATGAGGAGGAGCAGCCTTCAAGGAAGAGGAAGCCTAAGTGACTTCAGGAGACCTTGAAGGATGCAGAGGCAGTTGGTAGACCCCGAGAGAGGATCAGGGCAGTAGTGGAGCCTGAGAGGCTTGGTGTGGTTAGGGATGATATGGCTCTTGTTGCATGCCTTCGCGACTCTGAGCCATCTACATTTGAGGAGGCTACCCAGCATCCGGTTTGGAGAGATGCCATGATGGAAGAGTACCATTCCATCATGAAGAATGATGCGTGGGATATTGTACCGAGACCGGAGGGGAAGTCAGTTGTGACTTGCAGATGGCTTTACAAGGTAAAGCATGCTGCAGATGGCAGCGTAGAGAAGTACAAGGCTAGATTTGTGGCTCGAGGATTCTCACAGGGCGAGGGAGGCGATTATGATGAGACTTTTTCCCCAGTTGCACGATATTCTTCTATCAGAGCAGTGATTTCTATAGCAGCAGAGATGGGTTGGAGGATCCACCAGATGGATGTGAATACCGCATTTCTCAATGGTCTTCTGCAGGAGGAAGTATATCTAGAGAAGCCACAGGGATTCGAGATACATGGGATGGATTCTCATGTGTGTCGATTGAAGAAGGCCTTGTATGGACTAAAGCAAGCTCCTAGAGCTTGGTACTCCAGGATTGATGAGTACCTGACATTGATGGGATTTCAGAAGATTGAGGCTGATCCCAACCTTTACTTCATTATGGTTGGGGGAGAATCACTCATTCTTCTGTTGTATGTTGATGATCTGTTCATCACAGGTGCTGAGTGTCTCATTGTGCATTGCAAGAGAGACTTATCTACGGAGTATGAGATGACCGATATTGGGCTGATGCACTATTATTTGGGGCTGGAGGTATGGCAGGAGCCTGGGCATATTTTCCTTGGGTAGGGAAAGTATGCAGCTGATATTCTGAGGAGATTCCAGATGGAGGACTGCAGGCCTATGTCTACACCTATGATTACCAACTGGAAGCAACTCCATGCTTCCGAGGGCAATTTGGTAGATCCTACTATATATCGTCAGCTTATTGGGTCGTTGATGTATCTGGTCAACACCAGACCAGATTTGTGCTTTGCAGTGAACACTCTTAGCCAGTTCATGGTTGAGCCTAGGAGTGTGCACTGGACAGCTGCAAAGCACGTTTTGAGATACCTTGCAGGGACAGTGGACTATGGTCTGGACTACAGGGGTTCGGATGGAGTTGGCTTGGTTGGGTATACGGATTCAGACTGGGCAGGTTGCGTGCGGGACCGGAAGAGCACTTCCGGTTGTTGTTTCAGTTTGGGCTCGGTAGCAGTGTCATGGTTCAGCTGGAAACAGAGATCCATTGCATTGAGTACTGCTGAGGCTGAGTACATGGCAGCCAGTCAGGCTACTTGTGAAGCACTGTTGCTTCGCAAGCTTTTGGTAGATTTGTTTGATCAGGAGCTTAGGCCTACGACGATCTACTGCGACAATCAGAGTTGCATTCAGCTCTCTGAGAATCCAGTATTCCATGATAGGTCCAAGCACATAGAGATCAGATACCATCTCATCCGGGACTACGTTCAGAGAGGGGCAGTTGAGCTTCGGCATATTTCTACTGATGAGCAGGTAGCTGACATCATGACGAAGTCTTTGGGGAGGGGCAAGTTTGTCTTCTTCAAAGATAAGTTGGGAGTGGTACGGAACACCTTCCTCGGTAAGAGGGAGTGTTGATTTTTGTACCTAGGCAGATGTTCCCTAGGTGACTTTAATTTTTTCCTAAAGTCACTTTAAGAGGGAAAAAGGTGACCCTCACATTAAAAGTCACTTAATGAGACTTTATAACAATAAAGTCACTTTTTGATAAATTTAAGTGGGTGAGTGATTTTATTTATGAGAAATAAATAAAAGTGATTTTCACTCTCAATCAATCTCATCCATTGGATTGATTCTTTCTCCACCATTGGATTAAGAAACTCACTTAGGGTAAACAAAAAGCATGAGGGAGGCAAAAGGGCACTTCACTTTTTTTTTCAGGAGAAGAGAAGAGCTAAAGGAGAGGAGGTCGAGTTGCTTGAGGAGGTCACGATTTTCCAGAGGAAGAAGAAAGACTGCTGCATAGAAATTGAGAGACATTAATGCACAGAAATCGAGCTGCATCATCTTCATTTATTGCTGGTGGTTTGCACAGGAATCGAGGGAAGTATGGCCTGCATTTATTGCACCGTACGGTCTGCATTTAATGCCCAGAAATTCGATGTACGGCCTGTAGGTATGGGTTCATTTATTGCTGCACAGTTTTTGAGGAAAGTACGGCCTGGTTTATCAGTGTACGGACTGCTTATTAATTGCACAGAAATCGAGGAAAGGGTACGACCTGTTTGCTGGTACATACTGTGTTTTATTGGCACGAATTCCTAGAAAGTGTACGGCCTGTTGGTGCTGTACTGTTGCATTTAATTTTGGCACAGAAAAAGAAGAAGGGTGTTGGCTGGTTTGCTGAGCACTATTTTTCCAGACTTTGTGAAGAAGTTTGCTGGTGGAGATAAGTTGTATTTTCACTATTTTTCTATCCTGTACATTGCTGAAGAAAATAATTAAAATCTCTCCTCTCTGACTGGTTTTCCCCGTGGGGTTTTTCCAGGGCTGATTAGCCAAAAATCTCTGAGTTAAATTTATGGTGTGCATGCATTTGTTTTCATCCTGTTAGTAATTTTTACTGTGTGTTTAAAATTGTTCGGCAAAATTTTAAGTAGCTTCAAGCCTATGCAAAACCGGCTGAAGTGAAAAACACAAATTGTTCATTTAAACCAGCAAGCAGTAAATCTCAGTTTTTCAACAATTTTTTCTCATATTTTTTCTATCCATTGGTTGTCCTTCCATATTGGGATGAGGTCATTCCCATATGATGGCTCCATACAAAATCTTAGATTGGTGCGACCCATGTGCTAACGGAAGGTGAGATTTGTCTCTCTTCATCCAAAATGAGCATGGATGGCATGTAAAGTTTCAAGTTATTTACATTTACTAATAAGCAAATAGACATATAATGTGGAAGATTGAGTTTGTAGGAATTGTTTCCTATCTTCTCCAATATTTTGAAAGGCCCATATCTTATGGCTTTAATTTTCTTCCTTGGTCTTTGTAAATTAGAGAAAATTTGGGACTAAATTGTTGTTTTTGTTTCTCGGCTTCAATTTTCCTTACGAAAAACTATTTTTTTTCATGTGTGGTGAAGTTTACTATTCACTATTGAAAAGGAAACATTGTGAAATCTCTATAGTTTATTGAGATATAGACTATATATATTTTTTAATTTACTGGAATTTAGATTATATATTTTGTTAAACTACATCGTGTCAAATTGTTGTTTTTTTGGGTGCAAAAGGAAACATTGTGGAATCTCTCTATATAAATGGTGACCATTGGCCAAAAAAGGAAGATATAAAAGCAAGTACTATGTTTCTAAAAACCATGACCTGAGAAAACGTGTTGCATTGTTTCTATAAACTATGATAAAGTTAAATGGTTGCCAATGTAATTTTGTTCATTTATGTTTAATTTTGTCCACATATATTTTCATGGGTATAATTATTATTATACATAATTTCTATTAATATTAGCTACATTTCTACTACCTACATCACCATATTATTTCTTAAATATGAAAAAAAAAACTAAATTAATGTGAAAAGTTATAATTATCATAAAATAATGTGTTGAAGTTATCATGTAGTGATGGAAGTATAGATTGTTTTATATATATTTCACTCTATCATATAACATTTAACAATTTGTTATTTCTCT
>LPNX010903081.1:220519-231484 GCA_001517045.1 Pseudotsuga menziesii | reverse complement strand
AAAGATATAAAGTGGTCCAAAGGGGGTAATGAGTCTGCAGCGGGACAAGGGAAGGCCATACAATGTGTGATTCACCTAGTGTGGTGAAATTCGCTATAACAGTTGACTGTGTGGTTGACCATGGTTGACCATCAAGCTTAATGACAGGGATGACACTCCCTCCCACCATTTCAATAAAATATGTACAATAACTTCCACATTCTCATACTGGCGTATACCTTCCTTGGGAGTAGATTCATCACAATTAGACCGCCAATTTCTATAAAGAGCCTAGACCGAGCCTTTCCAGAAAACATTTTAAGAAGCCCCACCACAACTTTCTCCCCTTTCATCAAGTGAAAAAATACATTGAGAAACTCAGTGGTGGTATTTCTACGCACCTTAAAATCCCTACAAGACCTCCAGTTTCCAATTTTTTTCCCACCTGGTTAAATCGTCATCACATTTAACCTTAACTTGGGACAAGTTCTTTTTCTTTGTGGACTTGCATTTAACCAATTTTGCGCCCCCTCTTAGCCTTCTTAGACTAGTTTATTGCTTGTTTATCATTACTTTCTTGTGCCTTGTTATCCTCATGTAGATTCATCTCATTCTCCATCATAACACTATCATCTTGTTTGATCCTCTTTTTAGTTGTGTTGTTGAACTCATTGACAGACATTGTAGTAACCTCGACATACTGAAATATACTCATGCAGACTTGGCATTGGAATTGATGCCTCTCCTGGGATCGTTGACACTCTTGCACAACTTTGGAAGATGAACACATAGTCCAAAATGTGCAATTCACATGTTCAGACTTCACAGTCTAAACCATTGTCAAACATGGCCAACCATAATCAAACATATTCAACCATAGTCAGGCATGGGCAACCATAGTCAAACATAGTCAACCATGGATAATCATATTTGAACATGCTCAACTATGTTCAACTACAGTCAATCATGGAAAATGATATAAACAATGTTGCATTATGGAAGTTAACGCCTCAATGTGACAATTTAGGTCACGTTGTGACAATGTACATCATGTTGTGACAATGTATGTCACATTCTAACAAATAATGTCGCATTATCACAATTTATGTTCCATTGTGACAATTTATTTCACATAGTGACAATGTATGTCACATTGTCACAATTAATGTCACATGTCAATTATCATTTCATTGTGACAATTAATGTCGCATTATCACAATTTATGTTCCATTGTGACAATTTATTTCACATAGTGACAATGTATGTCACATTGTCTCAACTAATGTCACATCTGACAACCAAACTTGCATTGTGATAGTTAATGTTGTGTTGTCACAACCATTATTGTATTGTGAAAATTAACATAGCATTGTGGTAATTAATGTCACATTATGACTGTTAGCATCCTTAACATCCTTATGTGATAATTAACGTCGCGTTGTGACAATTCACTCCACATTATGACAGTTGATGTCACATAGTGACAATTAACATTGCATTGTGTCAATTATGGGAAACTATGGGAAACCATGGTCAACTATGGGAAACTATGATCAACCATGGTCAAACAGGTTTTCCATGTTCAACTATGGTGCAACATAGTCAACTATGACCAAACATGGTCAAACACCATTAGCCATGGTCAACCATGTCTAATGATGGTTAACTATGCTCATCCATGGTTAACAATGGTAGCCCATAATCAATTATGACTAAAAATTATTTTGCATGGTTAGATGTGGGAAAACATGTTTGACTATGGTTAAACATTTCAATGTTTGACCATATGTGGCCATGGTTGACTACTGTAAAAAATGATCAACTATGGTGAAACATAGGCATAACTGGTTGACCACTGTTAAAGCATGGTCAACCATGGCAATGTTCAACCATGTCAATGTTTGACCATGGTTGACCATTGCCAATGATCAACTATGATCAAACATTACTTGTCATGGTCAACGATGGTGAAACATGTTTGACTATATGAATGATGCTCGAAATGGTTTGTCATCGTAAACTATGGTCAAACATGGGAAAACATCATTGGTTTTGGTTAACCATGGTTTTAATTATATAATATATATATATATAAATCTTTAACTAATATTTAATAAGAATACAAATTATTATATATATATATATATATATTGATATATATAATATATATATATTAATTGATATTGATAGGTTTAGGTTGGGAGGGTTAGGTAGGGGTTTAGGGATTATTAATAGGGTTTAGGTATGAATTTATAGGGGTTTAAATAGGGGGTT
Organism: Pseudotsuga menziesii; assembly: GCA_001517045.1. Classification (NCBI taxonomy): domain Eukaryota; kingdom Viridiplantae; phylum Streptophyta; class Pinopsida; order Pinales; family Pinaceae; genus Pseudotsuga; species Pseudotsuga menziesii. Next base: position 229,231 of record LPNX010903081.1, on the reverse strand, counting down.
TGGTAGGGTTTAGTTAGGGGGTTTTAAGTAGGGGTTTGGTAGGGGTTTAAGTTAGTATTAATATGGATTTAGTAAGGTATTAATTTTATACTTTCTTCTGATGCCTGTAAAGTTAAGATTTCTAGTAAATTATATTTGAATTTCCATATTCTNTAAGTTAGTATTAATATGGATTTAGTAAGGTATTAATTTTATACTTTCTTCCGATGCTTGTAAAGTTAAGATTTCTAGTAAATTATATTTGAATTTCCATGTTCTAAATTTTTTTGAGGTTCTCATTAAACTTCGACAATTAAAATACTCATCAAATGTTTGGCGGTTAAAATACCCATCAGTTGTTCCTCTAAGAGTGAAAGGTGTCCACCAAATAGAGTGAAGTGCATCCATTGAAATTGTTTAAACTATCCATTAAGAGTTGTCCTAAAAGTGAAGCTAGTATAATGTTATGAACCTAAAGTGAAGAGCACTCATAAAATATGACAATCAAATTTTTTTAGACAAATGAGTACAACTTTCCACCATGGATTATGATGGAAAGAAAAATTTGTTCTTTTATGTTGCTATATTTATATTTGAGTTGGCATAATTTAGATGACTTATGATATACATTTTTGTTTGTTACAAGGGAATTTGCAACTAGCCCATTTTGTACTTTGCATGACATGGGGTTGATTCCTGACAACCTCCACGCCTTAACAAAACGTGGAGTGACCAATAGACCAAACCCCATGGGGCAACTTATGATTTACACTAATTATTAATGCAAAAAAAAATTTCACCAGTTTAATATTTGTTAATCTAAGATTGTAATGATATGTGTTGTATTATATACATAATAATTACAAGTATATCATATGGCATAGTATAAAAATGTAAAAAGTATGATGTTAAATTTATTATTAATAATAATAATAAAACATTTTAATATTTGTTAATCTAAAATTGTAATGATAGGTGTTGTGTTATATAGATAATGACTACATGTATATCATGTTGTATAGTGTAAAAATGTAAAAAATATGATGTTAAAATTATTATTATTAAAAAATATAATGATAATTTTTTTTCAAGTTTGTTGTTTAGTTTTCAACTCTTACAACTTTGAATTAAAGGTTAGTTATTTAGTTGTTACCCCTTTGTTTGAGTCGGAATTTTTAAGTACTAAGCTTCATTGCAATAAGGCCATACTCTACTTAGTTGTTTTAGAATATTTCAAGATAGGAACATACTTCTAAATCAAATCAAATGATTACAAAGGTTGTATGTTAATAAGTTGAACACTTTTTTTTCCCTTTTTTATGCCTTCATTTGGTCAAATTGAATCATTTCCCTTTTTAAGTTGGAATTGTCAAATGTGTATCTCATCTTCATCTTCTTAAGAGGTTTATAGTAGTGACAACTTACAGAGGAGGGGTTGCTCATTTGACATGATTCAATCCATATCTATGTTGCATACCTCGAAAGGAGTGGTAGGTACTTTTTTCAATGCTCTTGGATTATATCATTATGAATCCTATTTTGGAACAAGCCCTTGAGGATTCATCTTAGTGTGTCTTTAGCCTCAAGGTTTGTTCTTATTTTCCACTTTTTTCCCTTCGAGAGATTAGCCTTTGGGGTCAGGATCTCTCGAATGTCACATGTATCTTGACAAATTATACACCTTAAATTCATATTCTTGTTATCCAATTCATGAGTCGATCGATGATCATCACATATTATAATGATTTGATCAGATAAAACTTCACTAAATGCAAGCTCTATACAAATTATAAAATAGGTGATGATTACCATATTTCTTTGGCATGGGTCATTCTTAATACATTTATCAAGGGGGTTTCCAATACCTTATAAAACTCTCATAGTCCGTGCAGTGAGATGGAAAGATTCAAGAGTCTTATACAAACTAGGGTTGTTGAGATAAGCATTGTCATTGGGTTGAAATTCAAGAACCATGGTTTAAAGAAGCTAGACCAACATTGCCCTAAAATAATAGTCTTCCTTCCATGAATTTTTTGTTGTTGTTTTTGAAGTGGAAAAAATGACAAAAAATAAAATAAAATTGGAGTTGGTCCATTTGATAAGAGATGAGCATGATGGCCACTACCTATTGAATTTACAATTTAAAACATTGTCTTTGTAGTGGTTAATGTAAGTTTTCTAATCATCATTAATTGTATTTATAAATATAGGGTATCTTTCAATCTCCCGATAATGAAGGTTTCTAACTCAAGAGTTTAGGATATATACGTAAAGATGATTTATTTTTCATCTCCTCTTTGAAAGAATGATGCTTTCAGTATTAACCAATTTCAAATAAATTTTTATAAAAAATTTATTATTTGTCTCGGGCCTACAGTTGATTAATTGTCTCTATGGTTCATATAGGTTTGTTTAGTTGGTGTTTTATGGATTTTTTTCAATCCTCCATGAATTCATGGAGGATTGAAAAAAATTGGGCAGCATTTCGGCTTGCCCGGGACACATTTCAAAATTAAACCGGTAGCATAAACGCTACCGGTTGACATAATTTATATACATATAACAAATTAACAAAAAAATTCAATTTAACTACAAATTTTAAAAAATCCGGCAGCATTTCTGCTTGCCGGTACACATTTTAAACATGAAAATTATAAACAAATTTACCAAATTTACCAAATTATTAAACCTTTACCAAATTTTAAAACAAATTTTATAAATTTATAAAAAAAAATTAAATTCCATTTAAATTGAAAAACAATTATTTAAACTGTTACCTCTTGGCTCCGACGCCATCGTGACGAGGTTGGGTTGCTTCAGGGTGCTTGGGTTTCCAATCCTTACGTCGCTCGTTGTTTCTCGGTCGAGCTTCCACAATGAAGTTTTGCGAAAAAGACGGTCGCGGCCTCTTTTTTATAATTTTTTCGACACAGGCACCTCGGTCGAGGCATGTACCTCGACCGAGGTCCATACCTCGACCGAGTTAATACCTCGACCGAGGTATTTCTTAACCCTCGGTCGAGGTTTTAATACCTTGACCGAGGGTTAAGAAATACCTTGGTCGAGGGCTGAACAAAACCTCGGTCGAGGGCTTGATAAAACCTCAGTCGAGATATTAAAACCTCGGTCGAGGGCTTGTTAAACCCTTGACTGAGGTGCATTTTTCTGTTTTTGCCAAAATGCACTTGCCAAAAAGTGTTACCCAGGTTTGCGGATTCACCCCCCAATAAATCAATTTCATTTTGATATTTTCATTGGATGGACTACAATAGCAAGGTCCAAAACATATATATAGATTTTCCTAGAATTTATTGTTCATACAAAACAATATGGCATAAATGAAAAATGTGAATTATATATATTGTTCTATTTGAGTTTGTTTGAATAGAATGTTTGTGCCAATATTGTAATCTCAGAAGGAACAAGATCAATCATATAATTTCTCATAGCCTCCATAGTATAATGAGCTTTGAATGACACTCTTTTCATCCTTCCTACTCTTTCCAACCTTCCATCAACTAGTAGATAGGCAAGCCTAAATTTTTCTTCATTAACATATGAGCTATTAATAGACAATAATCCATTTGGTATTGTATCATGAATTCTTCCAATTAAATTATATATGGATAGAACAAGGAATGTAAGAGGACTCAGAAATGTTTCTTACATACCATAAGATATTTAGTGCTTGTAAGTTGAAAGCAGTATGTGCAAAGGGAAATAATGATCAATGCTATTAAATAATAACAAAATAGTGATATTATCTCCACAAAGTAGTATGTTAACATTGCATAGTACATATGGCTAATAATGGATCTCCACAACATGCCTAGAAAATATACACAAATGATACCACATATTACCCTTGATAAAAAAGCATGTGTGTGGAGCTTGATACCACATATTATACAAATGATACCACATATTACCTATTTTTGTGAGCAAGTGTGCGGAGCTTGATGTTTATACCAACTACTAGGTTGGTGAAGTGGTATACAATAGCTCCTGGTCTATAATCCTGATATACATACCCACCCTTCCTTTTCTGTTGTGCTGCAAGTGTCAAGTACTCCCCTTTTATAACCCTCGATCCGGTTGGGAATTCAATATTTTCATCATCTGTAATAGGTTCTAGAAGGGTTTGTTCCCCTCTAAGCAACGTGCCAACCAATAGTCAGAACCCTGTTCATTATTTTTTGGGGCAACCACTGCATATATCTAACCTGTGAAAGGAAATAGGTTGAGTTAACAATACATTTTGCAAATGTGTACATGAATATTAATTTGTCAATATTCAAGAATTTACCTGTGAAGTCATCAATTTAATCTTCCCGCTTTCTTTCCCATCATTTAGCTAATACGTCTCATACTGATAGTTCTGCTTTTTGACAATTGCATTCCCAAATGCTTGATCTTCACTTTCATGGATGCAATCAGACCAAAACGATAGCCCACCACAATTGTTGCAACAACCGTCTACACATTGTTTTAAGTAATGTGTCTTCCCATCTTGCCTCGGACACATGATGCTATGGATGGAATCTTTGGATGACATTGGAAGTACTGTACTTGAGCATTCCTGCACATGGTTAGGATGCAAAAAATGACGTATATGTACAAATGTATGGTAATATAGGTCAAACTCTATGTGGTACCTACAACAACAAGTGTTCCGGATGGTATTGGTTCTAACATACCAAGGCTTGTATTTTTCAAAAGATCTTTGCCCGAGCCTTAGTTCTATGTGGACAACTTTAAACATCTCAAACAGTTGAGTTTGTGTCATGTCAAGATAATGCTTAACATGAGGTTCAGTGTGATGAGAACCCCTACAATGTTTTAACACATCCTTCATGTTAGAAGAAGGCCTAGTGTTATCATGCCAAAAAGTTTGCATTAGGCCCTTCATTGCTTTGACTAACTTCATGTCTTTGCGGGGCAACCTACTGCTAAATGCCCATAATGTTTCCATTTGTCCCTCTACATCAAGGTTGTCTCTTCTTACTAAATATTTTTTAAGTGTCTTTGGATGAGGATTATGATGATGACGATAATGATGAGGAGGATGCTGATGATGTTGAGGATGAGGGTGTCGATAAAGACGATGATGATGATGATGATGATGATAATGATGATGATGATGAGGATGAGGGTGATGATGAGGAGGATGATGACTATGATGATGAGGATGAGGATGAGGGTGATCATGATGATGACCATGATGATGATGATGACGACGATGATGATGATGATGACCATGATGATGATGATGAGGATGACGGTGATGAACGATGATGATGAGGATCGAGGTTGATGATGATGAGGATGACGATGACGATGATGATGAGGATGAGGGTGACGATGAAGATGATGATGAAGATGATGGTGATGATGAGGAGGATGATGAATATGATGATGATGATGAGGATGAGAGTGTCGATGAAGATGATGATGATGGTGAGGATGAGGGTGATGAACGATGCCGATGAGGGTGATGATGATGATGAGGATGAAGGTGACGATGAAGATGATGATGAGGATGATGGTGATGATGAGGAGGATGATGAATATGATGATGAGGATGAGGATGAGGGTGTCGATGAAGATGATGATGATGGTGAGGATGAGGGTGATGAACGATGTTGATGAGGATCGAGGTTGATGATGATGAGGATGAGGGTGATGATGATGATGATGATGATGATGGTGACGATGAAGATGATGATGAACAATGATGGTGATGATGAGGAGGATCATAAATATGATGATGATGATGAGGATGAGGGTGATGATGATGATGATGATGATGATGATGATGACCATGATGATGATGATGAGGATGAGGGTGATGATGATGAGGGGGATGACTATGATGATGATGATGAGCATGAGGGTGATGATGAGGAGGAGGAGGATGGTGATGATGACCATGATGATGATGATGACGACCATGAGGATGAGGGTGATGATGATGATGAACATGATGATGATGATGATGATGATGATGATGATGATGAGGATGACGATGAGGGTGATGATGATGAGGAGGAGGATGAGGGTGATGATGAGGAGGAGGAGGAGGAGGGTGATGATGATGATGATGATGATGATGAGGATGAGGATGATGACCATGATGAAGTTGATGTAGATGAGGGTGATGATGATGATGATGAGGATGAGGATGAGGGTGATGATGATGATGATGATGATGATTATGATGATGATGATGACCATGATGATGATGATGATGAGGATAAGGGTGACGATGATGATGAGGAGGATGAGGGTGATGATGATGATGAGGTTGACGACGACGATGATGACCATGATGAAGCTAATGAGGATGAGGGTGATGATGATGTGGAGGAGGAGGAGGATGAGGATGATGATGAGGAGGTGGAATATTGGGGTGATGATGATGATGATGATGATGACCATGATGATGATGATGAGGATTAGGGTGATGATGATGATGATGAGGATGAGGGTGATGATGATGATGAGGTTGACGATGATGATGACGAGGATGAGGATGAGGATGATGATGGTGATGATGAGGATGACCATGATGAAGTTGATGAGAATGAGGGTGACGATGATGATGATGATGATGAAAATGAGGATGATGATGATGGTGACGAGGATGAGGGTGATGATGATGATGATGATGATGATGATGATGATGATGATGACCATGACGATGATGATTAGGATGAGGGTGATGATGATGATGATGAGGATGAGGGTGATGATGATGATGAGGTTGACAATGATGATGACGAGGATGAGGATGAGGATGATGATGTTGATGATGATGATGATGACAATGATGACCATGATGAAGCTGATGAGGATGAGGGTGATGATGATGATGATTATGATTATGATGAGGATGATGATGATGATGATGAGGATGAGGATGAGGGTGATGATGATAATGATAATGATGACGATGATGACCATGATGATGCTGATGAGGATGAGGGTGATGATGAGGAGGAGGAGGAGGAGGATGAGGATTATGAGGATGATGATGAGGATGAGGATTAGGGTGATGATGATGATGATGATGATGACAATGATGACCATGATGATGTTGATGAGGATGATAGTGATGATGATGATGATGATGAGGATGAGGATGACGATGATGATGACCATGATGATGCTAATGAGGATAAGGGTGATGATGATGATGATGATGAGGATGAGGGTGATGATGATGATGAGGATGAGGGTGACGATGAAGCTGATGAGGATGAGGGTGATGATGATGATGATGAAGCTGATGAGGGTGATGGTGATGACGATGATGATGAACAATGATGAGGAGGAGGAGGAGGAGGAGGATGATGACTATGATGATGATGATGGTGATGATGAGGATGAGGGTGATTATGATGATGATGAGGATGAGGGTGATGAACAATGATGCGTTAGGACAAAAAAAAATTAGTTAAAACAAAATGCAAATGCATTATAGCTTTATCATATCGCATATGAGATATGAATAAGCTATAACACATATGCATTATATCGCATCTATGTTATATCTTATTCATATTGCATATGTGTTATATCGCATATGTGTTATATCACATATGCATTATTTTAAAATTTAAATAATTGGCGGGATTATGGTTTGGCGTTAGGTTTGGAAGCAGCTTCGAAATATCGAACCTATTGGCTAGGACAAATCAACCAGGGCTATTGCTTATCTTTTAGAACTCTATCAATATGCTAATTTTAGATGGCATGTTTTGATATGACATACAAAATATTTTTTTATGAAAATGTAGGATATTGTAGAGTACGAAATGACGATTCTGAATATGTAATTTTTTCCTTCAAAACCATGTTTTATTTATTTATAATTATTTTTCTAAATGACACACATCAGTTTTTGAAAATACATACATCGATTGTTTGTTATATAACTTTTGATTTCCATCACCATTTCCCAAAACAACTATATGGTGCACTAGACGAGATCAATCTCTACGATCTTGTATTTATAAATCAAGGATTTCATTAATTTTTGCCCCAAAAGTGTTGCACCCACACATAAGGTTTTAATTTCAAGCTTTTCTGAATTCGATAATTAATAATAATAAAAATAATTCATGAAAAAATCCAAATAAATAGTGTTGCACTAGGCCCATATGTCCTTTATATGTATGCAATATTTTATCCCAAATGGACATCATTTACCTCATATATTGTTGCACCTGCACAAACATATATGTTAAGATGTGCTGAAAATTTGAAAAACCACTTTCACAGAAACTAATTTTATAATCATTTACACACATTTTATCTGCATAAATGATATATATTATGAAATCTAATTCAATTACCTATCTTTTCTTTTTTTAATTCATCTTCAAATAAGTTATGGAAGTACCCCTAATTGTCACCTAAAGTCAGAGTTTCCCATTTATTCCAGTATTATGTGGCATCTAAAGTGTCTTTAAAGGAGTCCATGATTGTGCATCAGCCCAAAGGGATGTGTGTGTGTCATTAGAGGAAATTTCAACTCAAAATGGGCCTCCTAAAAAGAATTAATAAAATAATATTTATTAATTTTGGAGGAAGAAAAGAAAAAAACTACTTTTTTGTTTGTATTTTCGACATATCTCCCCGTGTTTTTACTCAAATTTCAATCAGGAGAGCTCCTTAGATGCGGAATTAAATTCCGCATCCAACGAGTACCCACTGGGCATACTTTTGATC
>LPNX010903081.1:176599-219600 GCA_001517045.1 Pseudotsuga menziesii | reverse complement strand
GGAGGAGGGGGGTTAGTAAGAGTTAGGGGGAAGAGGGGAGCTAAGGGTGGGGAGGGGTCATAAAATAATTTTAGTATTGATATAACTTATGAAACCAAATTCATTGTAGTAGTTTATAACTCACGTGTGTTGTGATTCTTAAAATAGGGCTCTCATTTTCTATCAACGTGCATGTTTTATTGTTCATTAAAATGCACATGTGATTTGGTTAAATTCAAAAATGTATTCCCTACAAATGATAAGGCCGAGCCTCCACCCGTGCTTACATGGCATTCTTATGCCTATGTGTCTGCTTCAGAATTTTATTTGGATTCAACATGCCTATGCCTTGGAGTATGATAAACCATGGCTAATTCAACATTATATCCAAATTTCCAATATGCTCGTGTTTAGTCATTCATTTGATTATGCTGCACACCTCCATTTTTTATGATATTTTAGAAACAGATATGGTTTTTTTTGTAGATTCCAAATATGTAAATTTTAACAAGAATACATAATTTTTTCTATTTTTTTCTTATTCATCTTCTGTCATTACTCCTCAACTAAAAAACACACTGTTAGTGTTTCATCCATATCTCTTTTGTTTCTCTGCCATTTTGAAAACAAATTGTATGGTACACTAAATAACACCGACCTCTACATGCTATAAAAAACCCATTTCCAAATAATTGTGCATTAAGACATTCAAACGCTGCACCCACAATTGACGTACCGTTTTCGAGGCTTGATCTCTTAGATAATTGAAACAAAATTTAAAATATTATTTTTATTATTGGAAAAATAGTCGTGCACTATTACTATATGTTCTCTATATGTATACCGATTTTCGTAAGGTTATTTCATCATTTAGTCACTCAGATGATGCACCCACAAAAACATATACCTTATAATTTATCCCAAAAATAAAAGGTGCATGTTAAAAAATATCTAACTATAGATAGTTAACAACATTTTCAATAGAAAAAAATTATATATTTAGAAAGGTCATTCAATTTCCTACATTTCTTGTTTCTAACTCATCGCAAGATTCATTGCGTAAGTGTCTCAAAATATCCATGCAAGTTGATGGATGTATTTTTTTTCAGTTTTCTATTGCATCTATTGCACCAAAAGAGACCCTCAACTTTGTGGACTCACCCTACTGCCCTTTTGATGTGATCCCATGGGGACATAAATTCATGAATAACATGATTCCGCCCAGCCTTCAATCTATATATAGAAAGGAATCAAATTATTATCTAGGGCAGTAGATTTCACTAGGCTTCTTCTACCTGCATTATTGAGCCATTCAATCTATATATCAAATGGAATCAAATTATTATCTAGGGTAGTAGAATTCACTGGGATTCTTGTACCTTAATTATTGGGCCATTGAGTTAGTATGTGACGAATTTATTTTGTTTGAGTCAGGTGGATCATCTCCATGGAATGGATATTCATAGATTAGGATCCAACAGACCATTAAAAAAGATGTTCCAAAAGATACAAATGCGAGAGCAGTCCTTCCAGGTCGAGAGCCTGAAGCATCCTTCCTCCAAGATCAAGAAATTATGAGCCCTTACCTGTCCTTCCTACTGTTATTTCAGTGCAATGATATATAAAGCGATGGGAAGAACAAGGAGATTCAAAACCTGGGTATGGTTACAGATACAAAGTTGCTTGAAATGTGTATAGGTTTTTTAAAATTATTTAGAACATAGCTGGTGCAAGATGATAAGGTGGGTTTGATTTTTCATGTTTTTATATGTATTGGATTTGTTTATCTCATAATATATTGATACAAAGTAAGCTTTATTTATTTATTTATGGACTAGAATGTTATAAGTGTAAGCCTTTTCATTTATGAACTAGAATGTGATAAATGTATTGTACATATTAGATGACCTTCGTGGAAATTTATAATTAATTATTTCAAAAAAAAAAATACTTAATTAACATGTAATACGTATACTTGTTAATAGCCCTAAAAATTAAACTTCAACTTTAACCTAGTAATTAAAACTCCAATCATGATTATACAACTATTGTATTATTAGATACAATTATTAACTTAAGTCCAATGATGATATAACTTTAGTTTAACTTCAATTTGAATAGCTACTTTTACTTAAATTGTAATGGATCATATATTAAATTTTAAATTAACTACTAGATATAATTATTAGCTTAACTTCAATTATTTTACAATTATTAGCTTAACATAAACTTTAATAACAGTTTTATTGGATAACTATTAGATAAATATTAAATTAAATACAATGGTGATACAAATATTAAATAAAATTTAAATAAACATTTTAATAAATAAATTATTAGATAAAATGCATTGTGAAACCATGCACTATCTAATAAATTTTAAAATTGACAACCTAGCATCATAAAAACAATGAAACAATGAGTTAAGTAATATGCTCCAACCATACTTATCCTTTACTTTCTTCATTCATATCTAAGATGAAACGAAGATACTTATATTAACTTGTTATTTAAATTATTAACAAGTGGAATAAGCAACAAAGTTGCTTAGTACTTGCCTCCTAAGAAGAGATTGAAAATATATAGCAATAGGATAATTTTGCTATAAAAATATATGATAAGACAAATATAATTACAATTTGAAAGAAATAAAAACAAAAATGAATTAAAAAATGTCCATTTAAATACGATATAGGTTATTGCAATGTAGCATAAAACAAGCATATTCAAGCTTCCTTACATACTTCTAGTAATATTCTTGACTTATGTTATAAAAATATGCAAGTTTCTTTATAGACTAGCATAAATAGGAAATGAAAAATAATAGCTTATAAGACTATAAATTAGTATCATTGTTGTGAGAATAGTTTATTTTTATTTTATTATAAATTTATAATGTTATACAAATATGCAAGTTTTTTTAAGCAATTTGAACTTATTGTAGGTAGCTATTGAATTAATGTTGAAATGTGAATTTAATATTAATTAAAATAATTTATAAATATAAAAGACTAGTATGGTGGAAGAGTTTATATGTATATATATATGACTTAATTCATAATGATGAAAATATTGATTGAAAATAGTTTTGAATGACTATTTTATTTTTTCCTTACATTAAAGGTGATTAAAATAAATATAAAAAATAAAATTTTAAGGCTAACCAAAGATCACAAATAACAACCAATTATAATAAGGTAATGTAGAATGTAGAATATTGTGCCATTGATCTTTACATCGTCAATACAAAGTAATATCAAAATATTTCGATGGATCTACCAGCATTATTATTTGAGGAATTCGGTGGTAACGTTTACGTATATTCTTTCAATTTTGTCACAATACCAACAGGCTATATCATCTTATTAATTGAAGGGCTATCTAACCAAAACAACAAGGTCTATAAGTTTCAGGATATTTCGTGAGAAAATAAATCTATATTAATAGAACCTGGTCAACATGATATTTCCTCTTAAACTTTGGTGATAATGAGTTTAACAAATTTCTAGTATTCGAGGATATGTACTATTAAACTTTGGTGATAACCAGTTTAACACATTTGACAATTGCAAAAAACATGTTTTTGGGGTGCAAATAACATTTTTACGATTTGACCTTTCAACATTTTTCTGTGATTCTAGTTCATATTTTTCCACCCAAATTCTACACAAAACTTACAGGGTTGAAAATCTCTGTCTTCTTTTGAGGGAATGAGCTCTTCCAGGGATGGCATGGCTGTGAATCGTAACTGATGGAATTAGCAGATGTTGATCTGGTTCTCCTAGAGATATTGAAATAGAGACAACTTTATGGAATTGTGTTTAATTATGAATTATGATTGACAAAGTCTCCTACGGCCCCACACTAGGACAAGCGATCCATGCAAATTTTTGGCTGGGAAGAGAGCTCCGGAGAATCACCTACTAATTTGCTTGGCTTGTAGAGGAATTTCTGTCGCACTAATTCTACTCTGCTCACCAGTCGACGGTGATGCTTGGCTTTCCGTTCCTTTCCTTTGCATTGTATGCAAAACTGTGATAAGATTTAGTTTCGTCGCAATGCGGACCTAACAACCACTACTTCCCAAGCATTGTGGACTTTGTGGTTACAGTAAGTTGATGTGCAATCTGTGTTTGTCCTGGCGTTCCTACGTCTTGTTCTTGTGCACAATTGTCCTCCGCCATTCATATCGAGGCCAGCAACTCTTACTAACCCAACTGGAAATCTTAGCTCTCGATTGCCAAAGAAAAGGATACATGTTTTATCTTCTAATAGTTTAGATAGAATTAAGGGCAGGTCATAGTTCACGGCTACTAGATCTACGTTTCATATACATTATACACTGGTTTTCTTCAAACACAAAACTAATATGCCTCACATACATTACACAATGTTACTGGGGAGATAGGTTAAGACAAATGAATCCAATTGGCGACGCTCGGAATTCCATTGTTAACCACGAATAGCGTGTAGTATCCTGGCGGCGCTGCAACAGAGCTTGGAGGTGCTGTAACTATAGCAATATATATTCCTCTTACTCTCTTTGGGCTCGTTGATGCGAGTATGAGCAGTCTCTGATTCATGGAAAATGCATGCGTTGTGAAGGATAGAGCGTAAATGTTGAACTGGATATTGTTGGGAACATAACTTGAAACATAGAACTTAACGGTGAATCTTGTACCATAGCTCACAGAATCGGTAGATAGAGAAACGATGTTAGGCCTCAAATTACTGTAGGATTCGTCCAAATAATAAGGACTATATGCTTCCAGACGAAGCTCGGTTGGAAACGTGACTCCAGAAAAAACGTAACCAACGTGGGGGTTGGAGCCTCCAACAAAAATCCTTCCATCAGGAAATACATTTGCAGTCGAATGATACAATCTCGGAATGGTGGAGGCTGCCAGTACTGTAAATCGTTGCCCTGCCATTGCATTAGGTCTGTATAAATACGGAGCAAGAGATGGATTCCCTGCAATCTCCCAACCTGTCGTCCCTCTCTCGGCACCATTGATTATCACAACTTCACCGTTAGGAAGGTTGAGCATATCTCCCATAACCCTAGGCGCAGGCATATTCTCCATAGCCCAAACAGGGTTGGGATCTGTAATAAGAATTCTTCCACAGCTTTGAAGTGCGGTTAGGAAATTCCCAGCCTTTGCTGAGGTGAAAGCATTGTTAGGAGCACCACCACAGATGAGAATTTCTATTTTTTGAAATCCATCAGATGCCAACAGTGGTAGCATAGCAGATGAACCGGAGGCGGGGTAATTTCTGGCTCCACATGGCATCCTGGGAAAGGTCTTTACAACCTTATTTGTTCTGTAATCAAATAAGATGGAATCTTTGTTGGCAAAGATGAAGAGATTTCCATCGGAGCATTGGCGATCGGTTGCTGGTAGGTGCCACGGTCCACACAGCAGCGGCAGCAACAGCAGCAGGAGGCATGAGCCAATGGCAATGGCATATAATTTTTATTTTTTTAATTTTATTATTATGACATCATCTTGCCACATGTCAACTCAAATCCAGATACCACCAATCAGCTCTTTACAAAAATAGCTTTTTAACAAAATTAAAAAAAATATTTTACAAATCCCTAAGTCATACTTTGCAAAACAGTTTTTGATTTTTTAAAACTGCCTCAAAAAACACCAAGTAATAGCAAAGTCAAAGGAGTTTGACTTGTGATCGATTACAATATACCTGCCTGAGGCAGGTATAATAAAGCAAGTTCAGCTGAAATTTATAATGGATGTATCAATATTCAATTCCAAAAAACTACTTTACTAAACAAATCGACTTGTATTCTCTAAATTTATAAAACTTTAAATTATATTTTGTTATTTGATATAAAAATTCCAAGCCATCAAAATCACCAAAAACTATAGCTTCTTCCAAGTAACAGGATGCATACCATCTTGGTGGACGGCGTCTAATAAAAAAACTAATAACGGTTTATTAAAAAAGGTTAAACGTCAAAAATACGTGTCGCCTAACTCTTTGGCCCTTCAGTATGACGTTTTTCTATAATAGTTAGGTTTATAAAAAGGTTAAACGTGAAAACTAATTTTTTGTTTTGCTTGTTCTGTTTATATTTTTTTTTTTTAATCTTTACAAGTATTTTACTGTTATGTGTAAAGCAAAATGTTTGTTAAATTTCAATTCTCAATTTTTATATATAGTATTTTGTTTATCAAATTCTAATTTTAAATTAATTTTAATGTATAATTTGGACATTATATTTATTAATCTGTACATCTACATAGTTTGTAGCTAGATTATCTGATCAAATGGTTGAGAGATAGTTATGAAATAGAAACTAATTTTTTATTTCTCATATTCTTTGGTTTAAGTGTAAAATATCCTTGCCTAGCTACATGTTTTCACCCACATTCTTCTTGTTATCCGTTTATCAAGTACCGATTATTTTTTATATTCTTTTTTATTTTTTATATCACATTCTTCTAGTTATCTACCATGAATTGTTCGTTATCCATTCATCAACTATGAATTATCCCTACATTGCTACTAGTTATCCATTCATCATTTAGCCACCAGTTATTTTTTATATTCATTTTCTTATAATTGTTTATTTTGAATTTTGAAAGACTACCATAAAATCAATCTAGATAGTACACATAGATTGTAATCCATCCCAAATCTCAAATAAAAACATCTATCCATATAACAAGTGAATCTAAAATTTGTAATCAATACTTACAAAGTCAATTCATTCATGCCACGTACTAAATCATGCACCCAAATCAAGAATGTAATAGTTATGTCCTCTGGTCACGACTCCAAGTTGTTCAATCTTCAAGCTACATTTCAAGCCCAAAACGCCTTTTGTTATTCGAAGCCAAGTCATAAGTTCAAGCTTCAAACTACATTTCGAGCCTAAGCCGCCATTCGTTATTCGAAGACAAGAGTCAACCAGATCTCAAGGACCTAAAACTTACCGAATCATGTGTTAAACGGCTATATTAAATTTGACTACCGGGCGCTCACCTAACCGTTAAGTGTAATCGAAATATGAACGGTCATGTAAGTTTTACTTAAAACCTAGAATCAACGATGGAATATTTTGGCAGATCTACTGTAGCCAAACTATTTAGCGCTAACTAACGCATTCATCAGCAAATAGGCCATCCATGATGCGCCATTACTGATAAACGACTCATTTGACGTGTCACTTTCTTGATAGTTGCCGCTAGGGGTGCCGGTTTGTTAAACCTTTTGTTTGCGACAGTCGAAAACGCTCGTCAACGTCAGCTCGGGTGACATTTTAACCACAAAACATAAAGGCCATTTGGACGTTACTCAGATAATAAGTAACAATAAACAGGTTATATGTGGACGTTAAAGGTCGCAGGTAGAACACAAACAGTAAGGAAAAGTCTCTATAATTTTACGGGAAGATCCATCGAGATTTAACGGAGGCAAATTAATCAAGAGAAGCCAAGATGGTGATCATTTGCGCATTGACTTCATTATCAGTTTATGCAGATGGAACAAATATTGCATATGTAGAATTCTAAATTAAGGTTTTTCCTTTGCGGTGATGATTATCTCGTGTATTATGAAGATTTTAGCGGTATCCATAGTTGTTTTGAGTAAAGGTTTCTATAACATAAAGCACATGTTCGCCTGCCTATCCAGTTATAAGCTTTTTTTTTTTTTTTAAAGCAGGTCTAGCAAATCAGTAAAGGCAGTGGTTAAGATCATGAGGGAGCACAATGGATGTCAAGCAAAGGAGATTCTAAATATTCTGAAGAAGCCCGCACTTTTCAGTTTTCATAGAGGGTAAGGATCATCTATGTTTAAATAAGGATTTTATATTTAGGGAATTTATATTTAGGGAAGGAAATGTATGATTGTCAACAACTATATTAATAGGATTAATATGTTAGGAGGTATATATTTGACATATTGATAATGTTTTTTTCTTAAAGTTAATAATGTAATAGTTACTTGAATAACACATTTGGAACCAAGAAAAGAGCTAGGGAAACTGTTAAAAACAGAAAAATTGCCACGTTGGAAATCAAATTACAAGAACACTAGATGCAGAGTATGATGTTTTTCTTATCTGATAGATAATAATGATTTTTCATTTTGCATGGAAATTGTTGCAATATCTGCGACACTACTCAAGGTTAAAGTGGCAGAATTGGTCGATAAACAATAACAAATTCCTATTTTTAGGACGAACGAGATTGGATAGCTCGTCACCACATGATCAATCATTTTCAGCGCAAGTAATTAGAGGGTAAATATTTATTGAATGCCTCTGTTAACAATCAGTCCATCATTAGGTATCAGGATGTCAAGTTAGAAACTTCCCCTCCATTAAAGGCATGGATTCAATAATTGAAGAATATAAAGATAATGATTTTAAGATAAAGAATACAAAGATATAACGATAATGAGTTGGGCAGAGAGTTCTAGTTATGAGCAGTAAGGTTAGTATTTACAACCTGTTTATATTTTACAACTTGGGGTGGCGGAAGCTTTCTATATTTATAGAAATGAAGATGAGATAAGTGTACAGTCCAAATTCATATCCTGGTATTCTAGATTCCTTTTAGATATATTTCATTTCAGTTTACTATATTCCAGATTCTCTATATATATATTTCAGTTTACAAGTAATCCAAGCAGGAAGAACAAACGGTTAGCGACACTTAGATTATGACTTATCTATATTCAATGTTCACTCAATATAAGCTAAATAGTTGTACTAGTTTTCTAAATATGTAAATCAATCAATGAAACCCATGGATTCACTGCTCATTCCTAATGAAACGGTGACGTGACTTTGTTAAGTTTTAGTGTATTAAGCTTTCTTACTTTTTGATCCCTATCCTTATCAAATATATTGAAATTCACAAAATAGACTTTTATTTACTGAAGATCAAGGATCCATGCCTCTTCGTCTTTGGCATTGCACTGCGAACAACATTGAGGATTGGTTGGAGCAACGGACAACTGTAAGTACTTTAATCATTCACGCCTTTGTCTTCGGTTTAATTAAATTTTTGGTTGAAATTTTTTATTCAACAGAAAGATATGGTCATTGTATTATTCTTATCCATTCACAAGTAAAAAACGAAGTTCGAGGAATTAAGATGGTTAGTCAGTACGATGATATCTTCCAGCGTAGAGGATATTTGTATTGGTATCCATACACACAAAGACATCTATCATTTTCCAAAGGCTTAGATAGAAGGTTTAGAGATTTGAGACTTGTTGCAGCCGAAGAAGGTTACTTAGAAGACATATTGAGGAGGGTACAAGTACCGCATCTGAAATGGCTCCGTTGGTATGGATGTTATAGTTCTTCCCTGCCTGACTGGATTCCGATGAAGAATTTAAGAGTTTTAGAAGTGGAGGGGAGCACATTGAACATATTGTGGCCACATCAATCTAAAGTAGGAAAATATATATGTTTGCCATTAATATTTTCATTTAATTTCATTTCGTATACTCGATTTTAGATCTCTTATGTTGACACGTCACCGTTCTCTCTCCAGCTGCCAGAATTAAATATTTATCCTCCCCTTTCAGAGATTCCAAGGTCTATAGGGCAGCTACAAGACCTCGAAAGGATTTCCATATGCTTTCCACCGTTAGCATCCAAGATCAAAAGTTTGCCCAATGAATTTTGTAATATGCTATCCTTGAAATCCATAGATTTCTACGGGTTGTCAGAATTGGAGTTGCTGCCTGGTCGCTTCGGAGAGCTAATAAACCTTCAGCACATAAATTTGAATGACGTTGCTTCTTTGAAGAAGCTCCCAAATTCTTTTGGGGATTTAAAACAACTTAAATATTTATCTTTGAAATATGCGTTTAGCTTGCAGATGCATCCATCTTCATTTGGAAATAGGTTGGAAATAGAGAGTTGTGGGATAGAAAACTTGCCAAGAGAGCTTCTCTATATGAACAATCTAGAATATTTGCATGTACGGAATTTCCCTCCACGGGGACATCCTTTTAGAAAGGTGGTGGACGGAGACACAGAAACACTCTTATTAGAAGGGGAAAGACTGTTGAATTAATTGAGCTCCTCCAATGGCAGATGCATGTTGGCGCTCAAGACGTTAGAGCTGTCACGCACAGAATTAACGGAGGTATCTTTTGATGAGGGTGTTTTCCCTAACCTTAAAAACTGACCTTGAGAGAGTGTTACGAATTGACGTTGTATATTGGGGATGCAAGAAGCTCAAGAGAATCCGAGGATTGCAGTAGCTTACACACATGAGAGAATTAAATGTAAGTGAATGCTACGAGTTACAAGAGTTGCAAGGTGTGGAAGATTTGATGTTATTGAAGCTTCTTGACGATGGGCGCAAGTGTCCCAAACTACAGTGGAGAGAGGGAGTTGTCGAGCAACTCAGCCAACAATTAAATAATGACTTCATATACAAAAGACATAGAAAAAGGTGTAGTTGTCTGAACTTTGAAGCCACTACAATTTCCATGTCTGTGTTTGATGTCGATTATATTTCTGGTCAAACTCGATAGTGGTAGTGGTTAATAGCTTTTAAGTCATCGCATTCAATCTAAATATCCTTTCTCATTTCATATTTTTTTGAAATGGTGAAAACTAAATTGTTATTTATAATGTAAATCATAATTATTTCAATATAAAATGAATATTATCCATCTTTTTGTTTTTATGTTATTTTATTCTTCAATCAAATTTGAGCATGAAACTTTATTCATATTTTTTATGTTTCATAGATGGCAAAGTTTGTAGGTTTTTTCAATAAAAGGTCTAAATCTTACAAAGCCATTTTTTTTTAAAGTTGTAAGTATCCTAAAATAAAGCTTTTATAAATATGGCATATCTAACAAGCATCAAGACACATTTACATGTTCTTTTCGACGACTTTTCCAAGGTTTAATCTTCCGGCTGTTGCTTTTCTTATGTTTTGAAAACCAAAGTATTCAAACAAGCACAAAATAAATCGTGTCAAATCTATGTTGTCGCTACAATCTGGAAATTATTGGGTAGGTTCAAGTTGCTTTCTAATCTAGGGCTTTTATAATAAAAAAACTCAAAGAAAAAAATCCATTACATTTGGCAGTCCCGGGGCTAGGCGTCTATGATTCAATATCAGTTTGATTTCGAAGTTTAGAATGTGTTGATTTTACGTTAACGAGCACAAATATGCATGAAATTGTACCCATGGAGTCTATTGTCCTAATGAGCACGCTATTCCATCATTTTGTAGAGCTTAGCACAACACCATGAATACGCTTTCTTTGAGGTGATTTGTAGTTTTCTCATCAATTTTGTGTAGTTACATCAATTCACTCTGAATGTGGGTTTATTATCATTCATTCCTCATGAACATAGTAACTAATTACATCTATGTATTTTCAACAGATTTATATGTTTGAAGTAGATATGTTAAAGAAATTCGCCATTGAAATGGGCCATTTCATGCCATTTTTGCATCTCGCAAGAGTTTTAGCAACCAAATGTACCTTCTCCTTCACATTTATCACTAACAAAGGCAACGTTTCTCTTGATGAAACCACACACATCCACTACATCGCCTCTTTGGGTCCCGAGGATATCAATTTGAGGATATCAGGTGAAACATCCACGGCCACAAACTGATCACAACACTTCGAAGACAAATGAAGCACTCGATATCCGTTCCCTTACATTCAAAAGCAAAGCAATTTCCAGGTCAAGGGTTTGAGTCCCGCGTGCACTTATGAGCATAAAAAGCAGACAATCTCTCCATCCAATTTGATATCATACGCCCTAACCCTCTCCCGTTCCTCCAGTAGACCACGATTGTCACAATCGATTTTCATCTCAAATTCATCCCATTTTCTTGAGGTTCTCAGTTTGACCTTACCTTCATTGGCCGCATAAAAATTCTCAGAAACACCCAGATTTTCCCATACCTACTCTTCTTCTTATTCCCTTCTCGTTGCATATATGTATTCAGATATCTCACCATCTCCCTTCTCCACCATTCTTGTTGCAAAGATATAGAGAGAAATTTAGGGCAGTCGCTCCCTTCTCATTGCAGAGACATGGAGAAAAATTCAAGGCAGCAACCACTTGAAGCCGTTTCTTAATCCCATGGGAAATGAGACTCGATCTCAGACAATATTCATTATGGCCCTCCATTGACGGCCTTTAAAAGCCCCAAAATGGATGACGACCCCATCTATAACTTTGAAATTGATTCTTCTGAAAAGCCTAAATTACTTATTAGTATTTGCAATGTAATTTCCATAGATTCACTATACTTTCTTTTAACACATAAACTTACATTATCTACGTACACATAACTTTCATTCATTTTAGACATACTGAAGTTCTTTTCGGTGTTTCATTTCCCCCGCTTTGGGGGCATGCTAGTTGTAAATGTGAATTACCTAATTGCGTAAAGAACAAGTTTGCTTGCGAAGGAAGCCTCGAGAAGGGCTCGAATTTATTTTGCTGTAGATGTTTTTAGGAAGAGCTCGATATGTCTTTCGAAACTAGTGAACGGACTATCCATCTGTGAATGTTTTAATGTACCTATTTTTTATGTAGTTTGACATTAAGCAATTAACCAAAAAATATTTGGGACTTTTATGATTTTATGTTGAGTGGTCTAACACATATTTTCTTGTATGATATTTGCTTATGCCTCTCAATTTGGTATTAGAGCAGGTTGTTCAAGCCTGAAATCTCTTATATTGTTTGCTAGATTGCTTGAGTGAGCAAAAGAGAAGGATGGAACTTAAGAGATGAAGCTCTGTCTTAGAGAACATATTGCTTAGATATGTTGGAAACCAATGAGCGTTGTTAGAAAAGAAACTAAAATGTAGCTTTTCTGATTACAAGGAAAAGAACCCGAAATTTGGAACAAGGGGAAAGTAGTAAAAAAAGGAAGACCGAGAAGAAAATTATGTAGCTTTTCTGATTACAAGGAAAAGAACCTAGAATTTGTCCAACAAGGGAAAAGTAGTAGAAAAAAGGAAGGCCCATAAGAAAATTAAGAAACAGAGGATCCTGTTTATAGCAGAAGAAGAAATTTCAGAGGTTCTGAGCTATGGCTTCCAATAACAACATAGGACAACCTCAGGTTCCACCTTTGACTGGTAAGAATTATGATTTTTGGTCAATAAAAATGAAAAATATTTTATGTTCCCAAGATTTATGGAATTTAGTTCAGAATAGGTACGTAGAAACCCCGGATGAGGCAACTTATTTGGCCTTAACACAAGCACAAAAATATTTGTTGAAAGGCAACAAGAAGAAAGATGCCAAGGCACTTTCACTCATCCAACAAGCTATGGATGATTAAATTTTTCCTCGGATTGCATCTGTAACCAAGTCCAAAGAAGCATGTAATATTTTAGAGACACTCTATCAATGTTTAAGTGAAGTCAAAGTTGCTAAATTACAAATCCTTAGGAAAATTTTTGAAAATCTGCAAATGAATGATATGCACTGTAGATCAATTTCATAATTAGTTAATGACAATTGTGAATCAGAAGAGAACTCATGGTGAACAAATATCTAACAAGAAGGTGGTGGAAAAGGTATTAAGAAGCCTTCCTAGCAAATTTGATGTTGTGGTGGTTGCAATTAATGAGTCAAAAGATTTGACTCAACTATCAATTGATGAATTGATGGGATCTTTGTTGTCCCATGAGTCTAGGATGAGTAGAAATTCAAAATTTTCACTTGATAATGCCTTCAAGACATAGTTAAATGTAGGAAGAGGAAGGGGAATACTAACCTATAGAGGTAGAGGCATATTTCAAATTCAAAGAGAAGGAGAATCAAGTACAAACAGGACTTCTAGGCCTGTCCAAAATCCAAATCCAGGAAAATTTAGAAATCCAAACAATAATCTTTATCAACAGTGGAATCAAAGATTTGATAAATCTAAAATTCAATGTTTTTTATTGTAAGAAATTTGGGTATTATGGTAGATATTGCAGAAATATGGAAGCAGATGCTAGAAAACAATCTGCAAATCTGACTGAGAAATCAAAAGACTAAAATGATTCAATTCTTATTACTTGTAATGTTGCTCGGGAAAATTCAAATGATGTATGGTTTCTAGATAGTGGATACAGTAATCATATGTATGGAAACAAGGAACTGTTCACTAATTTAGACAGCTCTATACAGTCTCAAGTACAACGCGAGGATGACAATACAGTATTAGTGAATGGAAAAGGTATGATTAATGTGTTTTCAAAAAATGGAGATATAAAGCATATTAATGATGTATATTTTGTTCTAGGACTGAAATGCAACCTAATCAGCATTGGAAAACTAATGGAGAAAGGATATAAGGTAATCTTCAATTGTGATATCTAAACTATTTTTGACAAATATCCTAGAAAAAGATTGATTTCAAGGGTTAAAATGACTAAGAATTGGATGTTTCCTCTTAAGATGAAGAGTGAAATTCATAATTTTATGAACTCTTATAAAGCTCAAAGTCTAGACGAGTCTTGGCTTTGGCACTTGAGATATGGGCATTTGTATTTTGGAGGACTAAGTCTATTGCAGAGAAAGCAAATTGTTAGAGGGTTGCCATCAATTGAACAACCAACCAAGCTCATGTGAAAGCTGTATTTTAGCAAAACATCATACAGAAGCCTTTCCTAGAGGCACATCTTATCGAGCAAAAGAAACTTTGGTGATAGTTCATACAGACTTGTGTGGACCAATACAAAATCCATCATTGGCTAGAAATTTGTATTTTCTAATGTTCATTGGATGATTACAACCGAAAAACATGGGTATATTTTATAAAAAAGAAATCAGAAACCTTTGAAGTGTTCAAGAATTTTAAAGCTTTGGTTGAAAAGGAAAGTGGAAATTTCATCAAAGTATTAAGGTCTGATAGAGGTGGTGAACATAAGTTGAATGAATCAATTGAATTTTGTAATCATCACGGCATTAACAGGGAGTTTACCGCCCGTTATACACCACAACAAAATGGTATCGCAGAAAGGAGAAATAGTACAATTATGAATATGGAAAGAAGTATGTTGAAGGCCAAGCATTTTCCAAATGAGTATTGGGAAGAAGAAGTAGCGTGTTCAGTCTACATTTTGAATAGGCGTCCTATAAAAGTGTACTGAATAAAGTACCTGAAAATTATTGGAGTCGTAAAAGTTGCAATGTTTCACATTTGAGAATATTTGGGTGTGTGGCATACTCCCATGTACCTGAAGAAATTAGAATAAAATTGGGTAATTGAACTAAAAAAAGTATCTTCATTGGGTATAGTGAGCATTCTAGATCATATAAATTGTATAATCCAATTACCAAGAAGATAATTGTAAGCAGAGATGTGGAATTTAAGGAAGAAGAAGCATGGGATGGAAGCATTGATGAAACTGTTACACATGGAGAAATTTTACCTCATGATCAAGATGATGAAGAAGTTCTACAATATGGAAAATAAATTCTAGAAGCACAAGTTCCAACAAATGAACATGCCTCAAACACATCAAGAGGGAATTCAACACGTTTGAATTCACCTCAAGCAAGAATACCAAGAGATTTCATGCAAGAAGAACAATGCAGACATTAAGGCCAACATACATCAAGTTCACAAGTAAGTGATGAATCTAATCTTACACTAGCAGAATTGAGATCTAGGACTAGAGGACAAAAAACTAGAAGCTTGAAATAAATTTATGAACAACAAGATGAAGAATTGAACATAAATTCAAACTTTGGATTATTGGATTATCAACCAATTAATTTTGAAGAAGCAATTAGAGATGATGCATAGATAAAAGCTATGGATGATGAAATAGATGCTATAGAGAAAAATGAAACTTAGTAGATTTACCTTAAGGTAAGGAATAATAATTTTTAATCATTTAATCAATATGATCTAGGATCTTATCTGAGAGAATAACATGCATATCAATAATCACAAGAGACAAGAGACACAAATATTTTTCCTCGAGAAAACCATAAAGGAGAAAACCCTGCAACTTCTGTAGAGATAGAATGAGCACCAATAGAAAAAGTAAGAAACCAAAAGATACAAAGATGATATCTGACATCTGTTCTCTCTCTCTCTCTCTCTTGTGTGAGCTACTTCTCTCTCACTCATGCACTATTGTTGAGTGAGTGTCAGTTCCAAATAGAGAGTCTCACTCTCTATTTATACTAGTTTTCGACTTGACAATTACTCTACAGGGATGACCTCACTAGGAGAGTCTAATAACCCTAATACCTCTCAACTATGGGGACTATTGCCCTGACTTACAATGTAGGGTTAGCCTCAACTCAATTGTGGGGACTATTTCCCTGACTTACAACATTGGGTTAACCTCAATTACTTTACATGACTTTATTGTATTAATGACTCTCTCAATCAGAGGAACAAAAATCTTTGTCGGGGTACAATGAAATACAATAAGAAATATACAAGTGAATACATTTCGAAGTTACAACTACATCAACACTCCCTCTTAACTAGGAAGGTATTCTCTTGACATAATTCATCAGCACAAGTCTTCATTACTGGATCATCATCAAAGCTATATCATCATCAAAGTTGGATCATCATCAAAAATAGATCATCATCAAAGTTGGATCATCATCAAGCTGGATCATCATCATCACTACTCCCGCTATCTTGAGTAAATGGTGTTATCTCTCAATTCTACTCATCATAGGAAGCTCTATAGAGCCAACCCTTTTTCATACTGGACGTAGGTCTTAGCACTTATATCTGACCATGGAAGGACCATCCCGCCACCATGTCGAAAATGCCTAGCACTTACATCTGACCATGGAAGGCCTAGCCTTCCACCATGTCAGAAAGGCCTAACACTTACATCTAACAATGGGAGGCCCAGCCTACCACAATGTCGAAAAGGCCCAACACTTACATCTGACCATGGGAGGCCTAACCTACCACCATGTCGGAAAGGCCCAACACTTAAATCTTACCATGGGAGGCCCAGCCTGCTACCATGCCAGAAAGGCCCAACACTTATCTGACCATGGGAGGCCCATCCTCCCACCATGTCAGAAAGTCTCAAAACTTATCTTCGGCCATGGGAGGCCCAGCCTACCATTATGTCAGAAGGGCTCAACACTTACATTTGACCATGGGAGGCTCTTTCTGCCACCATGTCGAAAAGGCTCATCACTTACATCTGACTATGGGAGGCCCAACTTGCCACCATGTTGGAAAGGCTCATCACTTACATTCGACCATGGGAGGTCCAGCTTGCCACCATGTTGAAAAGGCTCAACACTTACATCCAACCATGTGAGGCCTAGCTTGCCACCATGTTGGAAAGGTTCTGCACTTACATCCGACCATGAGAGACCTAGCCTTCCACCATGTCGGAAAGGATCTGCACTTACATCTGACCTTGGGAGGCCCATCCTACCACCATGTAAGAAAGGATCGGCACTTACATCCACTGGCATGGTAGGACACACTTACCACCATCAGGGGAAAGGCTCTCAGAATCATCACTTCCCCTTGGAAGGAACCTCGATCTGAAGAACACCAAGCTTCTCTCTGAAGTACTCAAACTTCACTCTAGCCATTTCTAGCATAGAATCACATTAGGGCTGATTACGTCCAAGGATAACCTGCGAGCTTCGCCAGGAATGATTACATCTAAGGACAACCTACAGGACTGATTACATCTGAGCAACCTACGAGCTTTGCCAAGAGTTTTATGCTTAGACAAATTGTCTCACCGGATATGCTAGAACTCATTGCTCCCTTTTTCAAGAGATATCGATCTGGATCACATAATGGAGCTTCACTTCGCGTCTTTGCATCATACAAAAATGCAAGTCAAATCAATCACATCGAATAGTAGCTTTCAAAAGAAACATACTACCTCACAAATAGTTGAGCAAGTGGAAACATATTTTTCCTTGGCTATACTTAGTACCACGTAGGACAGTTTCCTGCTAAACCAAGATATCACACCTGATCCCATAATGAAGCAGCACCCCGAAGTTCTCTTCCTATCAATGGCACTGCCAATCTAAATCAACATAACCATTCAAGTTAGTCTTCTGATCCATATCATACTCAATTGTACCCTTCAGGTACCTCATTGCATGCTTTGCAACCAGGTGAGCATGTCTCGAATTCATCAAGAACTGGCTCAGGTTGTTCACAGCAAAGCATGTGTCTGGTCTAGTATTCATCATGAACATCAAATCATCTGACGACACATAGTAGCATCAACCAACTCTGATGAACCATCACTCAATAGCTTCAAGTTTTATGCCATATATGTGGTCATGTCCTTGCAGTCCATCATCCATAACCTCTTCAGGATCTCCTACTGCATACTTTCCTTATCGAAGGGATATTCCATCTGCACTTTGCCACACCTCCTTTCCTAGAAAATAGTGCATCATACCTAAGTCCTTTAACTCGAACTCGGCAGCAAGTATCCTTCTTGCATCTATAATGAGTTCCTCTTTTCATGTCAGGAGAAGGTCATCGACATATAATAGGAGCATCACTGGTCTTTCGCCTTCAACCTTGTAGCAAAGGTTGGAATCTTCTATACCCTCAGTAAAGACTAGAGCCATCAATAATATGTCCATCCTATCATACTGTTGGGCCGAATTAATGTCGTTTTAATTTGATTGTAGTATTTGCCCAGCCATTTAATTTGTCAATCCGAGGTCCGTAGGATTACGAAGCACCTGCAAAGTATATGCAAGACTGAAGTGAAATTAAGCTAATCTAACCCCCCTGTGAAACTAAGACTAATCTAATTTAACCCCCCTTAAACTGAAACAAGCAATTGCTAATCTAATGCTGGAAGATGAAACACACGGCTGAAAGTAAATTGCATAAAAGAAAGACAACATATGAAGAGCAACAAGACAACACATGTGAGCTCACATTAACCATAAAGCAATCTTAAATTACATCACAAGAATCAATCACAAATCATGAAAGCATCAAAACCAATATTATAAACAAAATCTAAGAATTCCCTTCTCCATCTAACAAAGTTAAGACTAATTTCTACAATCTACTATTCTCTAAGATAATCTAAGATCTAAAATATTCTAAGATAATATCCCATTTAATAATTACTTTGAAATGAAGAGAGAAAACTCTCTTTTATACATGAGGAAAATAACCATCTCATAATGAGAGATCCACTATTCACTCAACCACTCAACTACTTTCATATTATTACAAGATATGATCCCTTCAAATCCTCCACATATCTTTCACAAATTCTCCACATGTCTCTCAACCAAATCTCCATGATCTTCTCCTTAGAATATTCTTTGCATAACTATCTCCTTGAAATGATGGAGGAGATATACGTGAATTCATTTCTTTGAATTAATCCTTCACATATTCCTACACATTACAAAGCTCATCCATACTTTGAGATATTAGTGAAAAACTGTTAATTTTCTAATATTTAATCATAAATTCACTTATAATACTAAAAATAAATAAAGTGGAAATAATAAGGTGAAACCCACATATATGTATGGAAATGGTATGATAAAAGATTAATGGGACGATGAAATGTGAGGAATAGAGGAAGATAAAGTGGATGAAAAATGGACATTTCTGTGTCCCAACATACTCCCCAATTGAACTTGTTGCATGTCCTCATGCAACCGTTTATGGCTCTTCTCAAGAACTTTTGGCATCTACACTTTGACTTTGATTGATGATGTCTTTCTAACAATGAATATTTCTGGAGTGTGAAATACATGAGTAACAACTGACATTTCCTTATGGTTGGTTCTTGTGTGACAACCATGAATATAAAGAATGTTGGTTCTTGTGTTAACAGCATTCATTTCATGATGTGAAATGCATGAGTAACAGTTGACATTTTCCTTATGGTTGGTTCTTGTGTGACAACCATGAATGCAAAGAATGTTGGTTCTTGTGTTAACAACATTCATTTCATGATGTGAAATGCATGAGTAACAGCTGGCATTTTTCTTATGGTTGGTTCTTGTGTGACAACCATGATTGTAAAGAATGTTGGTTCTTGTGTTAACAACATTCATTTGTCATCTGTTTTCTAGCTGCATAATAATTTAACCAGACACTCACTGAAAATGATAAGCTATTAATGTGTATAGAAAGCATCATTGTGCATAAGAAATCATTTTCTTTATGAATCATGCCAATATGTATATCAATGTGTATGAAGCAAAGTGCAATAAAGGATTTGTCGGAAAAGAAATGCTTGTGGATGGTAAATGAGATGAAAAATGGGTGATGGTGGTGAAAAGAATTGAATGATAGTAGTGAATATGTATTGAATATAGTCCCCCCTCCCCAACTGATGTGGTTGCATGTCCTCATGCAACCTAGCGTGGGCTGTGAAAGAAATGGAGCATGGTGAGGGAATTTTCCAAATTATTCATTTCTAGCATGTAAGGAATTACATGATTAAAGTTTAGAAAACAACATACCCCCACTTACCCAAAAAGTAGATGAACGATGCAATAGGAATGTAGCTGATGTCGCTGAATCGTGGAATGTGTCACTGCTACAGCAACTATAACTGCTAGATCATGGGAAGTAAAGGAATCGAAACTGCTGCTGCTGAATCATGGATAATATGTAATTGTAAATTCTACTGCGGCTGTAACTGCTAGAACTGCTATAATGTGAAGTGGAGGAATCTGAACTGCTGCTGATAAATAATGGAAAATGTGGAAGGCAGAAAGTGGAACTATGGTATACTCATAGATCTGAAGTCATGTTTCTGCAACTATTGATGGAGTCATGAAAAAGAATGTATAGTCTTCACCCGCTACAAAACCCAGTGGTACAATTCTAGTCATGCGAATAAATGTGTCGAGGTCAAGCATGAAGAGAAATCATTGGATTACTGGCCATTGATGAATGTCGTTAACCAATGCGAGGCAACTCACCAGTGATGTCAATGAGTGCCAAGGTACCCAAGTACATCTTGCGAAGTGCGAATAGATGTGTTGATGTCGAGCCACTTGCAATATCTGACGATCAAGGGACATTGATGAATTCCCATGATTGTTAGCAAAATAACTTGCCATTAAGGCATGCAAGCCTCCAGGTACTCAATAATGAACTCTAGTCTATATCCCAGATAAGGTGCTGAGGTCGATGGGAAAAGACTTGTTGAAAGGTGGGCCTTAAGGAATCCCACATCAGTCAACGCG
This sequence comes from Pseudotsuga menziesii, assembly GCA_001517045.1. Lineage (NCBI taxonomy): Eukaryota > Viridiplantae > Streptophyta > Pinopsida > Pinales > Pinaceae > Pseudotsuga > Pseudotsuga menziesii. Next base: position 198,428 of record LPNX010903081.1, on the reverse strand, counting down.
AGTTGGTATAAAAAGATTGGTAGGACTATCAGTGAAAAGATCTCAGAGTCAAACAATGGATATGGCAAGGCTAGGTAGTCATGGAAAGGGAGCTGGTTTTATTCAGAAGACAAACTGGAATGGAAAAATGAACTGAAAAAGATAAAGGGATGTATGCAACTCAGAAAGATAGGCATGTGTAAAGTCATGACAGATAAAGCAATGGAAAGTGGACTTCAAGACATGGATTATGAAGGTGCTGTGAAGGAAAAATATGGATAAACAATCATGACGCAAGTTTATGGATGGTTTCTGTGTAACAACCAACATTGTGATGTTTATGAGCAAACATCATGAGTAACAGCTCCTTCAGGCTGTCTATCAAAGCATGTTTCTCAAAAAAAATGTGTTTCTTTGAAAAATCACTTCACCGGCAAAATGCGACTGTCTCTTAAACCTGAAAAAAAACTTTAGTACAAAATCTTGCATGAAAACTTATTAGTGAATATGTATTGAATATAGTTCTCCCTCCCCAACTGATCTGGTTTCATATCCTCATGCAACCTAGCATAAAAATTGTGACAAGTTCGTAAAAGAAAACATATCATGCAGAAAGAAATACATAAGCACTAAAGAAAATTACCTGTTTGCCGTGCTGGTTTCATCTGTGATTATTGTCAAAGTGATTTTAAGAAAAAATAAAATTCAAGCAAGTAACTACCATTTTAATGCATCTCCACACTAAAAATTAGACAAACCCACATCACGGATTTCGAGAAAAATGCAAATTAGTTGTAGGTGATTATGGCCATTTTATAAAAACCTATACTTTGGATTGGGATGAAAATTGTCAATATTTTTCATCTTGGTATTATACACTTCCTGTCCAAAAATCATGAGAATCCAACTTACCAATTGAAAGATATGCCCATTTCAATTTCTGCACTTTTGTAGATGAGCATGAATAAAAATGTGTTGCAACTGAACTTCCTGAGCCAATATTTCACAACATACAAACTGGGTTGGGCTGAAATTTTTCAAACAAGTAACTACAATTTTAATGCATCTCCACACCAAAAATTAGACAAACCCACATCATGAATTTCGAGAAAAATGCAAACTAGCTGTAAGTGATTATGGCCATTTTCTAAAAATTCGTACATTGGATTGGGATGAAAATTGTCAAGATTGTTCATATTGGTATGATACACTTCCTATCCAAAACTAATGAGAATCCAACTTACCAATTGAAAGACATTCCCATTTCAATTTCTGCACTTTTGTAGATGAGCATGAATAAAAATGTGTTGCAGCTGAACTTCCTCAACCAATATTTCACAAAATATAAATTGGGTTAGGCTGAAATTTTGCAAGAAAGTAAATACCATTATAGTTCATCTCCACACCAAAAACTAGACAAACCCACATCACGGATTTCGAAAAAAATGTGAATTGGTTGTAGGTGATGATGGTCATTTTCTTAGAAACCGTGCACTGGACTGAGCTGAAACTTGTCACGATTGTTCTTCATGATGTTATGAATTCTCTGTCCAAATTTCAGGAAAAAAAAACTCATGGTTTGCAAGATATCCTTAAATCAAATTTTGCACTTTTGCCAACGACGCCAAAATGTTGGGTCGGCGTAGACTACCTGACAGTGTTTTGGTAATAAATTCTTTGTTTCACGCTCGATTTAAATGATTCCAAATCCAAAAGAAAGTTGATTCATAGGGATACTTTCAGTAGAAACAGGTTTTAAAAATTCTATGGTATGGTATGTCATATAATCTGAATACCAGTCTGCATCCTAATGTTGTTTGTGAGTTTCAGCCTAGACCAACGGTCACTATTTTGAGTACAACTTTTTCGTTAAAAGATGGATTGATGTGATTCCAATTGGAGATGAAAATAGATTCATCTAGGCATCTCCAATAGAAACAGGTTTTGAATACAAGAATAATTGATGGGTCAAATATTCCAATGAGCAGCTGAGAAAGCATATTTTTTATAGTGCAGATTTAGGATAGGTAGTCATTATTTTGGGAATATATCCTTCGTACGATATCAAAATTGAATGATTCAAAATGTGTTGTAAACTAGATTGATAGGAGAGTATGCAGTAGAAACAGGTTTTTAAAATTCATCCATTAGGTCTCCCAAAACGTGACTGTCCCAACTACGTTCTTGAGCTGCCTACTCCACCCCCAGTCAGTATTTTGACCATATCTTTTTCGTTTTAGAACCAAATTGAAGAATTCAAATTGGATTGGAAACTAGAATTAAAGGGATAATTTGGATAAAAACATGTTTTAAAACTAAGCCCTTATGGTCCCTAAAAATAGGACTGTGCTGATTGTGTTTTAGCAAACTTTAACAAGCCAAAATGTAAAAAAAAATGCAATAGATTTGCGTTGTTTCAGCTTGGATTTGCAGCTACTTTCAGCATTATAATTTCAGTGTTTTTTTTCAGATTAAAAATGAAATTGTAGACTATTTTTATTTAACAATTGAAAAAGATTTTAGCAAATGGAGATAATTAATTGCAAAATAAATATGAAATCAATTAAACATGTTGCAAAACATTAATTATTCATTCCTGAAAAGTTTAGAAAACATCCTACTTTCTGATCCTCACGATCACACGAAGCGCAGAGGAGAGCGTACTTATTCTAAGTGAAAGTAAAAACTGAAAATAAAATTCTACCTACTCTATGCTAATTGGGAACTAGAAAACTGTTATGTGTAATCAAATAGCCAATGTAGCCATACATGCAACAGTAATAGGAATATATTATCTTTCAATTCTATGAATTAACAATGGCAATATACAAAGATGAACGAATTTAATTGTTGTGGTTGTGATCTAACTAAATAAAAAGAAAAAGTAAATTGTTCTAACCTCATTCTCGCTTGAAACCATCATTCGACAGGGCTTTCATAGGCATAGTTTTCACTCCTCAGATCATGCTGCAACTCCTCATGGTCCTCCTCGATCTCCTATTCGTCTTCATCGATCTCTTGTTCAAATACTTGTTCGCCTTCACATGCGCATGAGTTTTTGGATGATGATTCCTTGTTTGATTCTGGAGGAGTAGTTAAATCTCTTATTGCTGCCAAGACCTCCTCTTCCTGGGAAGAAGAAAATCCATCTTTCGCCAAGGCATGAGTGAGTAGTTCTAGACTTATACTCATTGTTAAGCCATGTTGAAAAAGGGATTCTTACAACACCAAAAACTGAAATTTGAAAATCTTAAATAAAAACAAAAAAACAAAAAAAAAACTCTAAAAAAATATATATATATAACTCTTCACAGTTGCGAAAATTAAACACTCTTGCAAAAATTGAAATTTACACTACCACACTTGCATGTATTGAAATATACACTACCACACTTGCAGGAATTGAAATCTATGCTATCACACTTCCAGGAATCAAAATCTACACTACCACACTTGCAGGAATTAAAATCTACTCTACCACACTTGCAAGAATCAAAATCTACCCTACCACACTTGCAGGAATTGAAATCTACACTACCACACTTGCAGGAATTGAAATCTACACCTCAATCCATCGTGCTTCCCCGGCAACGGCACTAAAATGTTGGGCCGAATTAATGTCATTTTAATTCCGTTGTAGTATTTGCCCAGCCATTTAATTTGTCAATTTGAGGTTCGTAGGCTTACGAAGCACCTGCAAAGTATATGCAAGACTGAAGTGAAATTAAGCTAATCTAATCCCCTGTGAAACTAAGACTAATCTAATTTAACCCCCCTTAAACTGAAACAAGCAATTGCTAATCTAATGCTGGAAGATGAAACACACGGCTGAAAGTAAATTGCATAAAAGAAAGACAACATATGAAGAGCAACAAGACAACACATGTGAGCTCACATTAACCATAAAGCAATCTTAAATTATATCACAAGAATCAATGACAAATCATGAAAGCATCAAAACCAATATTATAAACAAAATCTAAGAATTCCCTTCTCCATATTACAAAGTTAAGACTAACTTCTACAATCTACTATTCTCTAAGATAATCTAATATCTAAAATATTCTAAGATAATATCCCATTTAATAATTACTTTGAAATGAAGAGAGAGCACTCTCTTTTATACATGAGGAAAATAACCATCTCATAATGAGAGATCCACTATTCACTCAACCACTCAACTACTTTCATATTATTACAAGATATGATCCCTTCAAATCCTCCACATATCTTTCACAAATTTTCCACATGTCTCTCAACCAAATCTCCATGATCTTCTCCTTAGAATATTCTTTGCATAACTATCTCCTTGAAATGATGGAGGAGATATACGTGAATTCTTTTCTTTGAATTAATCCTTCACATATTCCTACACATTACAAAGCTCATCCATACTTTGAGATATTAGTGAAAAACATGTTAATTTTCTAATATTTAATCATAAATTCACTTATAATACTAAAAATAAATAAAGTGGAAATAATAAGGTGAAACCCACATATATGTATGGAAATGGTATGATAAAAGATTAATGGGACGATGAAATGTGAGGAATAGAGGAAGATAAAGTGGATGAAAAATGGACATTTATGTGTCCCAACACATACCATGTCAAACCTTGGGATATTCTGTAGTCACTCCCTTTGAAGTAGGGCGTCATTCTCCCTCTTCCTTTTGTACTCTATGCATTCAAACATTCTATACTAGAGTGACAAGTAGCTTCCTTTGCTACTAATATTTCCTTGTATCCCACGATGTTGTCATATACTACATGTTGGATCTTGTAGATCCATATGGAAGACACTATGGACTTCTCTTCAGGTCTCGATATCGCATCCGAGACATCATTCTTCTTGAACTGGTTCTCTCCTTCCCTTTCTTCTATGCTACTTATTCATAGCTGGAAGGTTCTGCATCAATGATGTCGCTCAACAGTGTCACATAATTGCATTGTGTCTGAGGCCTCTTTCTTTCTTTGAAAGCATTGTCATATTATTCTTCATCTTGGATTATTTCTTGTGTCCAAGGTGGTATTCATCTCTCAAGGTGGATCTACTATTCTCTTCATGTTCTTCTGAAGCTCTTTCTTTTGCTATGAAAGCTTCTTGGTTCATCTTCATGTATGCTTATTGGAGTGAATCTTGAATGGCTGTCACTTGTTCTTCAGAACAAGTCTCATCCTTCTTTTCTTGTAGGCGATTGTACACGATCTTTCCTACAAGTCAAATGCATTAGTTGTATGGTCAGAAAAATTTCACAAGGCATATTAATAATGGATAATTCTTATGCATAAATATATAATCATGCAACTATTTTGGCCAATACAACATTCATCCATATCTCACGAAAAATTTCTAGATGCCTTCCATTTCTACCAAGAAACCATTGAGATTGTGCACTAATCCAATATGTTAGAAAAGAGGTTTCATTCTAGATAAGTAGCAATGGAGTGTTGTATAGCACCATGGGATACTTTCCCATCACATGCATATTAGTAGGATACTATCATTAATGCAAGAATTCTATCATGCATAATAACTAAGCAATGTTATACAAACAACTAGATACATAGGAAAAGACAATTCAAAACTTATCTTTATTTGTTTCGTGGGTAGAATCCTTCTTGAGTCTTCAGGTTTATCATCTTCTTCATTCATGACATCATAATTTCTTATCCAAATGCTAAAATGGATAAGAGGTTCTTCAATAATTGAGTCCTTCATATTCCTGATCACTTGAGGGATCTTCTTTGAATCATGAGAGCTTCATCTTTAGTTTCTCCCATCTTCTCTTCTCTTATTATGAGTTGAGCTTCTTCTTGCGTGGACTCTTCCCATAGTTTGTTGAAGGTAATCACTTCCTTCTAGCACACATTCCTCGAATGAATGAATCCCATGATCATGGGAGGCCATTCAAGGTGGTTATAACAATATCTTATTATTCTTTGATTGCTTCGTCATAGCATCAAACAATTCCTTTTGGTGTGTTCAAGGATGACACATGAGGGATGAGATGATATTTCATAGAATCTACAATGATTCTCTTGGCTCTAACCTTAGCCTCATCTCCCTCTGGCACTTAGAACTTCCTTACGATTTGAGGTGTCTATCCTGGTTCTGGAGCTGGTTGATATAGGGTTTGTCAGAGAAACCCTAATTTTAAAAACTTGTAATTTCAAACTTATGATTGGATATAAAGATGGGCCTCTTCAAGGAAAGATTTCCAATGTACTCCTTTTCTTAAAACAGTGGAGGGAAGCTCCTAGAATAGGAAGCCCTACTTTTACAATTTCTTCTGTAGAAATTCCTCATATTGTTTTTGCAGTATCTCTAAAATTTCTTATCCTCTGTGTTTGAGACTTCTCATTAAGGTATCCTTTTCTATCCTCTTTCTAACACCACATATTAGAGAAGAATTGGTTTCACCAATTGGTACTTATGCACGTTTTCCCAAGGTGACTTAATTCAGTACTATTCAGAATAGCGAGCCTGTACGGATTGCCATGTGTGACTGTTTCACCTTCGTGGTCTGAAAATTTTACAATAGAAATTAAATTCAGTGTCATGTCTGGAACATCTTGAGAAATGTCATTTGGATCTTCGTATCGCGAGATATAGAAAATATGCCTAGGTCACCTGTTTATGACTATATTCCAGAGGAGGCAAGAACCCTGATTTGGAGGGATCATTTATCCTATAATATAGTGAATCTGAGGCTGAAACATTTTCATAGGGTTCATTAGGAATTTATCTTCGTCTTGTAAACGTTTTGGCTCCTGATCCTTCTCCAATATAGAGATATAGTGAATGCACCAAAATGACTAGTTTTAGTCTTTTAGGGTTTTTCAAATTAGGCATTGACTTTCCTGGAGTTCTATCCAACCAAAAAATTCGATTTTGTCTCTAAATTTTGATTTTGAGGAGGACATAAATCGTATGTTGGGATCACTCAATAACTCCTCTTCTCTGAAAAGCCCAAATTTGCCGCAGTAGTGATAGGTCAAAAAATGAAAATGCCCAGAATCAAATTCTGATTTGACAGAAAGATGTGCCCTTCAATGGAGAGTTAGCCTAGCCTCCTTTTGTTGATGATCTATGGAGAGAGACCCAAAAAGTAAGAAGCCCTATCTTCTGCAACTGCATAGTGTCTTATTCTCAAGTTAGCTCTGATACCATGTGTTACAGCTGCAACTACTTTCCCAAATTTCTAAAAAAATTTGGACCCTCCTTTTGATTTTATCTAGCCCAAGTTTGTTTAATTTTTTTAAACCTTTCCTGGTAGTCCATTTTCCTCCGCTTGAGAAGTTGATTTTCAAAGATCAATCAATTATTTTTTGCCATTGTTTCGGGGGTCGAATGATCTAATACTATAATTAGATTTTTCCGACACTGTGGAAACTGTGAAGTCTTAGTTTTATTTGAACTCTTAAATTTGATTTGCCATTCGATGAATTTTCACTGTCAAAAGTTTATTAAAGTTTGAATCGGGGCACTAGTTCTCTATGTCGCCACTATTGCGGAGATGAAACGAACTAATTTTATCGCTGCACAACTTTAAAGTCTCTCTAACACTTAAATTTTCTTTGAATTTTCGACAGTTTGGTTTTATCGCTGCCCAGCCGAAAGTCTTTTGGGTACTTAATGTTTTTTGGGTTTTCCGATGATCGCTGTCGGAAGTCGTTTGAACATTGAATCGGGGCAGTAGTTCTCTACGTAGCCACCATTGCGAAAGCTAACTAATCAATGACCCGATGGAAGGTCATGTTTTTTGCCGTTGATATTTTATCTCCTTTGTTTATTTTTCAAAAAAACTTTTTGACTTTTGGCTTTTTCTGTTTTATCACGGTCGGAGCATTATCCTTTTTGCGTTTCCACCGTTTCAGAAGGAAAACAGAGAATGTTCTGACGAATAGTCTTTGTCCTCGTCGATTCCATGGTTTTCATTTTTTGATGATTTGTTTTCGCCATCGAAATGGTGTTGATGATTGATCGGAGGACTAGTCCTTGTGTTGCCGACACGACGGCACCTTTGAGCCTCCTGTTGTCGATGTTTTCTATTGCTGTGGAACCCTTAGTCTATATGACTTCCATCGCTGCGTCTCCTTAGTGAACTAACCATCCAGTATATAGCGCTTCTTCTTGCCGATGCAAGTTTAGTTTTCGCCCGTTGCTTAAGTAGTTCTGCTCCCCGAGAGGGTTTCTTCCCGCCTTGCGTGCTTTTACTCTATTGTATGATGGCGGAGTTGTTTCGTTGTGTTTGGTCGAGTTGGGGTTTTTTTCGAGATGAAGAGCGTAGTCAGGGTTCGTTGATTTGAGGATTGGCGGTTACATTGTTGTGATTCATGATTTCTTCAGATCATTTCAAGATAGTTCAGATGTTGCCTGGATTGAGATAAAGAGTCTATTTTTTGAGCTTGTGATTTTAGCAGATTTCAATATACGAACTTGCAGGATTTTCTTTGTATTATCATTGTTCTTTTCATGCATTAATATTGTTGATAGTTCATTTACAGGATGTATGTTTTGATACAGTTTGTGTTATTTTGTCAAATGCTAGTGGTTTAAGAACGGGCCGTGTTTATGATAGAATGATTGCTGCTGCAAAGAGGATATGTCTAAAAGGAAGGTAGTAAGGAAGAAGGTGGCTGAAGAATGAATAAGTAGAGATAGAGAAAAGAAGAAGGAAGTGGAGGTCTAAGCTCAATAGGATCTAAAAAAGTACCAATGGATTACTGAACATAATCAATAGCAGAAGAGGCCCAGGCTTGAGAAAAGTTCATCGATAATCAAGCGGGGCCCTCTTTATAAAAAGTGCTATTAAGTTTTAATTTAATGTAACGTATTGTACAACACTTACTAAAGGACAAATTGTGAGAATGAATGGTTGGGGGGGGGAGCCCAAGGGTCACAAAGGGCAGCCCAAAGGTTTTGCTGTTTTGTATAAGTATAGGAGAGTTAGATGTAAAAAAGGGACTTTTTCCTAGATAGATTTGTGAGAGTATGTTGTAAGAAGAACTATTTCCTTTTGCAATAAAGAATTACAAGTTTCCTATTGGAGAAAGCTTGGTGGAAGATTTCAAATGTTGTGCTATGGATTTGTTGAATGTGAACTATTTCGTTCTCAGCTTTGTGTCCATTAACTGTGAGATTGTTCTAACTCTTTGAACCTATGTTCTTGTTATGAATGCACTCTAGTTTATTCTAAGAAATTTCCACTATGAGTAATGAAGGATTTTAATAAACAATGAGCTATCTTGTTTTTCATATATCTATTAATGTTCATGTTTTTTGAATTAAGTAACAACTATCTGTGATTTTTCTTAACGCATGCACAGAAATACATTACTCATTGATAGATTATAATCTTGCTCCCTAGGGATAGGTTAGATAGTTATTTTTAGTTTCTTGTTGTGTGTGATTTAGATGCGAGAGAGTTAAGATGAGAGGTAAGAACTTGCGCATCACATTGTGACCAATCCTCGTATTCTCTATCAATCTACATTTTTTAGATAGGCACTTGCATATCATACTTAAATTCAAAAAACTAAAATATACATGGTGGACCGGGCCGTAATCGGTAAAACCTTTATTTTGTTATTTGACCTACGGTAGCCAGACCATAAACCGGATAGATTCTCCATACCAAACAGTAACGGGCTAGTTGGGAATGTTTATTGGGGAGAATCCCTAACTGTTGTTACCTGCGATTTTCCAGGCCTCAAAAGTTTTTGGAGCTAGAAGGAGGGCAGCCAGTGCATGGCTGGCCGAGGAAACCCATTTTCTCGAGATTATTCCACCGGTAATAGTTCTGAGAGCAGTTTGTTTCCCAATCCAACTCCGGAAGAAAAGGTTAAAGCGCATCTGTATTTTGTCGATAATCAAGTAGTCAATGATCTGAGAAGATTTACTAGGGAATATGCGAAGAAGATTGGAGGATTACCAATTATTCTTGTATTACCCGAAAGAGAATATCAGAAGAAAGATCGCCCTATATTGGAAGACGCAGTGTTGGTTGAAGATTTTGAAGAACTGGTAGAAACAACCTTACAAGAAGTTGTTCAACCTCTGAATCAGTTGAGCCTAGATACACCTTACTGTTCACCTGTTCATTCACCACCTCATTCTCCACCCAAAATCATGGCAAATGTAAATGCAAATCAGCCACCCAACCCACCAAATCCACCACTTTCTTGGAGGGTTAGATCACCATTAAACCTAGCACCTCCTTTGCATGACTTACCTCAGGATTTTGAGAAAATGTTGCCTAAGATTGACCCAAGTGAAAAGATTTTGGTAGATGATCATTTGCAAAGCTTTTACTTGGCTATAGAAGGACTACGGGCTGGAGAACATGAAGATGCAGTCTGTAGATTGTTTCCTCATACCCTGAAAGGAGCAGCAACCTCATGGCATTTTGCTCTTCCTACAAATTCAATCACAGACTGGGACACATTTGAAAGAATATTTAGAATCAAATATGTAGTCTAGAAAAATCATGCAGCTCTAATAAAAGGGTTATGCACTTTAAAGAAAGAAAGAAAAGAAAAAGTGCATAGTTTCACTCAAAGGTTTGCTGCTTATATAAATAATTTTTTTGCAACTGATAAGCCATCTAATAAAGTTTTGATTGAATATTATACTTCAGCTCTAGGGCCTAAATTGGCCATGTTTTCCAGGATGTCAATCAAACCTACCTTATCGGAAACTTATGAAGAAGCTGAGAGGGTAGAGGATGAAAAAGAGAGTATAGAAGATTATCCTGAGTGGTTGGGAGAAAAAACTTTTGGTAAGGATGAGAAATCACATGACTTTGAAAAAATGTTGAAAATGATGCAGAAACTATCTAATACAGTGATAGATTTGGAAAGATGAAAGGAATCTCATAAAGCATACAAGCCTTACTATAAAAGGAGAGAAGACAACAATCAATATAAACCTCCTCCACATAGTCCTGCATCCATGAATTTAAATGAGGTAGGTATGGATAATTTTTGCACCTTTCATCAGCAGCCTCATTCTAAGAAAAATTATCGCCAATGGATAAATTCGATGACATTAGTAATGAATCAACTATTGGACTCCAAACTAACAGAAGCTGATGATGAGGAAGAAAATAATAATAAATCCATAGAAAAACAAGAAGAGGGTGATGCTCTATTTTTATGGGATTGTGTCTCACCTTTTGAAGAGGAAGGCTCATTGAAACAGGAAGAAAGATTAGAAACAAATGTGACAACAAGAAGTCAAGGTTTGTTAAATAAAGACAATTCAATACTTTTGAAGAATAAGAGATTTCAGGAGAACATGAAGAAAATATAGAAGAACAACACAGATGATAAAATACTTGAATTAACCATTACCAGTCAAGATCCGAAACAATTCAACATGCCTGTTAAGCCTATTGAAGACAAAGTTGATAATGTCAAGGAAAATCTCAAAGCACCTGAGATGGGGTATGATATTGTGGAGGACATTAAAAGGGCTAAGGAAAATATTTTGTTATTTGAAATGTGTAATGTACCTCAACATAAATAAAAATTGTTAAAAGCGCTTGATGTACCAGTGGAAGAGCTTCCCACTAAAAACCAACCTGTAGAAGAAATTGTCGAAGCAAGTGTGGGAGGTAAGGATAGATTTAAAACACCACCATTCCTTTTGAATTTTGAGATTTTAAACCATAATGTGCACAATTGTTTAGTAGACTCAGGGTCAATAGTCAATGTTATGCCACTGTTAGTCTGCAAGAAGATCAATGGACAACCTAAACTAACTACCTGGTAGGTTACTCAGCTAGACAGGACCAATGTGAAAGTAGTCGAGGAAATGGAAGATGTTCTGATTCGCTTATCTGCAAATGAAAAGATATGTCATTACATTGATATTGCATTAGCAAACATACCTAATTTTTATGGACTTGTTTTGAATTGAGACTGGTCGGCAAGGCTAAATGGATATTTCGCATCAGACTGGTCACATTTGTGGTGGCCTCATAAGGGAAGTCCAAATCAGATAAAAATATTAAGAGAGCCCCACATGAAGCACAATGTTACTCAATTGGAAGAAAAAATGAACCAGTGAATTCAGTGTTGGGAAATTATCTAATTGAACTAGAACCAGGAAACTACCAAGCGAAAGAAGCTAGCAGTACACCAGACACCCAACCTGATCTCCTTCGATTTTCACGGGCTGAAGAGATTGACTGTAAAAAATTAGATTTAGTTTCAGACGTAGTTTTTATTTCAAATTTCTTAGAACTAGATAATGGGTAGGCCTTTTTCAATTTGCAGTCAAGCCTAGCCCCTCAACATACTACAGGGGTGGGAAGAGAAATGACCAGTTAGTGGTTTAGTTCTCAAACTTTATTTTTCTTGGTTTTTTATTTCTTGATTATCTTGTACATAAACAAACTGATTTGGTTGTTTATTTTTTATTTATTTTATTTCTGTTTGTTTTAGTTATATTTTGATCGATTTCAATAAAGGAAGAAAACTTTTGGTTGCATGGAGAACATTAGAATTATGGATTAACCAAAATCCTTGATTATAATACTGTGTATTATTGATTTATTTGAAAGAATTATTCTAGTTTAGTAGTTTTCCTAAATGGCTATGAACACATTGAAGTCCTACTTAATCCTTGTAAAATAGAGTCAGGATCGAAAGGTCTGGAATACTATTTCGAGGCTCCATCCATCTCACATTTAAAAATGTCTTAGGGGGTGACAACAAAAGACCCATGGAAAGGAAGCAGGGTAAACAATATATTATATATAAATGATCCCATGCCAAGAATTGAAAGCCAAGAGGCAAACAAGAGTCAAAATCTCCTAAGAAAGCAATATGTATCAAAACGAAGTACTAAACCATATGAGTACAAAATTGCCAAATTTATTCTCTGTCCGTGAGCTGAAAATTAAATATATCTCTCACACAAAAGGACACTATGGATAGAGGAGCCTAAATAAAAATTCAAAAAGAAAGGCATGCAAGAGGACTCAAAAAGGACAAAAAGGTCCAAAAGCACAAAAGTGCAAAATGGCATGGGAATGGGGAACAAATAAATATTTATGTTTACCACATGTTACAATCCTGTGGTGTCCAAGCTAGGAGCTACTCGAAGACAGAGGTAAAAAAATGAAACTCATATTCTTGGCCTTAAAAGAGTTATCAAGACTTTAAATCTTGGTTTCCATTTTCCTAAATTGGAATATCATCAATGATTAAAAGTACATACATTTTCCATTTGAGAAATCCAGACGTCTAAAAGAATTCAACATGTTGATTTTATTATCAGACAGTCTGTTACTTAAGGAAGAAATTGTCCAAAGATCTGGGTTCACCAGGTAGTCGCTAATTGTTGCAGCTGCAACTACTTTCCCAAATTTCTAAAAAAATTTGGACCCTCCTTTTGATTTTATCTAGCCCAAGTTTGTTTAATTTTTTTAAACCTTTCCTGGAAGTCCATTTTTCTCTGCTTGAGAAGTTGACTGTCGAAGCTCAGACAATTATTTTTTGCCGCTGTTTTGGGGGTAGAATGATCTAATACTATCGTTATTTTTTGTCGACACCGTGGAAATCGTGAAGTCTTAGTTTTATTTGAACTCTTAACTTTGATTTGTTTTTGATGAATTTTCGTTGTCGAAAGTTCATTAAAGTTTGAATCAGGGCAGTAGTTCTCTATGTCGCCACTGTTTCAGAGATGAAACAAACTAATTTTATCATTGCACAACTTTAAAGTCTCTCAAGCACTTAACTTTTCTTTGAATTTTCGATGGTTTGGTTTTATCGCTGCCCAGCCGAAAGTATTTTCGGTACTTAATGTTTTTTGGGTTTTTCGATGATCGTTGTCGGAAGTCATTTGAACAGTGAATTGGGGCCATAGTTCTCTACACAGCCAGCATTGTAGAAGCTAACTAATGAGTGACCCAATGGGAGGTCATGTTTTTCGCCGATGAGCTTTTATCTCCTTTGTTTATTTTTCAAAAAAACTTTTTAACTTTCGGTGTTTTCTTTTTTATCACAGTCGAAGAATTAGCCTTTTTGTTTTGCTGCCGTTTCGGAAGGCAAACGAAGAATGTTTCGACGAATAGTCTTTGTCCTCACCAATTCTGTGGTTTTTGTTTTTCGATGATTTGTTTTCTCCATCAAAACGGTGTTGATGATTGATCAGAGGACTAGTCCTTGTGCTGCCAACACGGTAGCACCTTTGAGCCTATGATCGTTGATGTTTTCTATTGCTGCGAAACCCTTAGTCTATATGAATCCCACCATTGCGACTCCTTAGTGAACTAACCGTCCGATATATAGCGCTTCCACTCGCTGATGCGAGTTTTGTTTTTGCCCGATGCTTAAGTGGTTGTGCTTGTCGAGAGGGTTTTTTCCTGCCTTATGTGCTTTTACTCTATTGTATGATGGCATAGTTGTTTCATTGTGTTTGGTCGAGTTGGGGTTTTTTCCAAGATGAAGAGCGCAGTCAGGGTTCGTTGTTTTGAGGATTGGCGGTTACATTGTCGTGATTCATGATTTCTTCAGAGGTTTCGAGTTAGTCCAAATGCTTCCTGGATTGAGATAAAGAGTTTGTTTTTCGAGCTTGTGATTTTAGTAGATTTGAAGATACGAACTTGTAGGGTTTTATTTGTATTATCATCTTTCTTTTCATGCATTAATATTGTTGATAGTTCATTTTACAGGATGTATGTTTTGTACAGTTTGTGTTATTTTGTTAAACTCTAGTGGTCTAAGAACAGGCTGTGTTTATGAAAGAATGATTGCTGCTGTAAAGAGGATATGTCTAAAAGGAAGGTAGCAAGGAAGAAGGTGGTTGAAGAATGAAGAAGAAGAGATAGATAAAGGAAGAAGGAAGTGGAGGTCTAAGCTCAATAGGATCTAAAAAAGGACCAATGGATTACTGAACACAATCAATAGCAGTAGAGGACTAGGCTTGCTATGGTTGTGATACTGTTACAATATGAAGAGGATTTTTCTCTTCTGTTGAGGTGTCTTCCGAAGTGAAAGTGATGATATGAAGGTGTACTTCATGATATTCTTATTTCTCTTGGTCGGTTAGGGGTTCGAGAATTAGTTGGTTGGTCTTCTTCGCCATAGCAGGTATAGACATATTAGTGTTGGAATGTCAGTCCAAATATTTAAAAATATCCTCAACTTTTGCGTAGTAGTCAAGGTGTTTATCCTTCGCCACATCTCTCTGCATATACCAGACTACAATATGATAGAGTTCCAGTTGAATGTGCGTTGTCGGTGGTAGGCATATTCGGATGTTCTGAGGCATCCTCCATCTGGCTATTTGGATTTTTATGTTATGAAACAAGTTTTCTATAAGCACTTTGGCTGCTTCGAGTTCAAGTGAATTTCCAACCATTGAAAATGGATTGAAATGACACATGTTGAGTCTTGTCAATTCTAGGAACTGTTTGTCTCCGATAGGACATAAGTGGAACATAGCAATCCATATGATCAATGAAGGGAATCTGATCATTGCACCTGTTTCCTGGCATTTTTGACAGATGTTTTTGATCATGTTGGATACATATTGATCCCAAAAGTAGGTTTTCCCTCTTTCGTCTATGTTGTCTATGGCTTCCAACATGTCGAGCCTCAAATCACACTCTCTCCCTGTAACAATTAGATTTGTGGACAATTTTGGCGACCATATTGGGTGTTATGGCCTTGATTTGACCAACTATCATCCCTTTAGAGTTTTTTCCAATCGTTGTACCTGTTAGTTTTTCGATCAGTTCCGGATTTGAACTGATAGGAACAGGCTCATCCTTGTTAGACAATCCTATGAGCTTGTAAATAACTTCGTCAGATATATGAATGGGTTTATCAAAGTAAAATTTCCTATTGTGATATTGACTAATGATAAACTTTACTATTATCTCCTTCATCCCACTGAAGCTTGCCATGATTGGTACGTTGATATAACTCATAATAGTGCTAGAGTGTACCTTCTGGGCTTCTTCCATCAATTTTGTGTCTACATAGGTCCATTTCTTAATTTCTTCCCATAATATTTCCCAATAAATTTCCTGGAATTTGGCCTTGCTGATATTTTCTAATATTTTTATTAATGGGGTTGCAGTGGACTGCAATTCCTTTGCTTTGGTGGTCAAGAATATAGTTTTATTTGGTGCCATTTTGTTGGTTGTAAGTTTAGGTTTTTGCATAGCTATAATTCTCTCAGGAGTCTGGTAACTCTGTCTCTCAATATCTTCATAAAATGATATCAATTCATTGTCTGATGTGGTATTTAAAGGTGGCGCAAGCATATATTTTGTCGATGGAGGTATTAATGGCAGATCTGATGGAAAAGGATGCTCTATTGATAGCTTATTTAATGCACTCTAGTTTTGGAGCTCCTTCTGTTGGTAGTCATGATGTATTGATTGGACCTTTTGATCCTCTTGTCGATGTGGATGATGTTGAAACTGTCTATTGTGACGTCAATGGCTAAAATTTCGGTTGCAACTACTTCTTCCCTGAGAGTATTTCCCTATCATTATGATCTTTCTAGGTTGTTTATTTTTGTTGTTTTTAGTTTTTTTTTAGTTTTTATAGGTGTTGTTTAGCCATTATGCAACTATTTTTTTTTAAGATTTTTCTTTAGTTTTCATACCGCTTTAGTAGTGCACCATTAACCAGTTTTTGAAATACTATGCCTTGTAACGTTCCCATTCAGACTGATCCATTGGAATTGATTTCTTCAACGATGCAGGGTCCCATCCACTCTCTGTGTAATTTCTTCGGTTTACCTTTTACCTGACTATTATACAGTAGTGCAGGATCTCCAACTAACAAGTTCTTGTTTTTGATGTTTTGGTCGTGCCATGCTTTCTGTTGCTATTTCTGAATTTCTTGATGTTGTATAGCCATTAGTCGCTCTTCTTCTAGTTTAGCTAGTTTCATTAGGCAATCCTTATTTACTTCTTTAACATTAATATGTAATATGTCGTCTATCACTAGTGTCTACTGTCGGAAGTGAAGGGGGGCGACTGGTTCTTGGACATAGACTAGTATAAATGGTGTTTGGTTTGTAGATCGCCTGTATGATGTTCTATATGCCCATAATATAGAAGGAATTTTCTTATCCTAGTCATATTTGTTAGAATTACAATTTTTTGTTAATCCTCTTGTTAGGGTTTTGTTAAATTATTCTATTCCCCCATTAGACTGAGGGTGATAAGCTGTACTTCATCTGTGGTCGATTTTGAACTGCTATGTTAATGCTAAAATAGTTCTATTGATAAAATGTGATCCTTTGTCACTGATTAGAGTCAATGGACAACTAAATCTAGTAATGATGTTTTCATCTATGAATTTCGCATCCACTTCATTGGAACAGGTTTTGACAGCTTTTGCCTCTACCCATTTAGTAACGTACTTGACTGCTATTATGATGTAGTGTGCAACTGTCCTTTTTGATGGAACTGGAAATGATCCTATATAGTCGATATCCCAAATTTTGAACGTTAAAATTGGGTTTACCGATATTAAGGGAATCTCAGTATTAGGTAGCGGCTGATGCAAATGTTGACAACGATCACATTTATGTTATCAACCAAAATGGAACTTCTCTGTTCGATTGCTGACATTCATCATGTCGGCACATAAAATGACAAGTAGGATTTAAGTGGCCAAAACAGTATAGATGTGCATGACCTTTGATGCATTATCCTCAGACTAGCCTTATATATTTTTATTCTGAGTTTTGGGTTGCACACGCGACCATGTGCATTGCAACTCGTGTGTACGTTGCATACACGAGTTCCCTTTGAGAAACCTGCATGTCATATGTCCCTTTCCCATATTAATACCCGCGTATACATTTATTCGACCTTAAAAAATATAAATCATGATTAAATGAGATTATTTGGGCCTTAATCCATAAATATCCCAACTATCTCAACCATATTAACCTTCGAATCCTCTCTATTTACCAAAGTATAAATAGAGGCCTTGGGATGGGGCTAATCAATAACTTTTGGAAGAGCAAAGTTATGTTGGTGGTATATCTTCAGAGTCTTGGAGCAACAAAACTCAGAGTCCTCGGTTGCATAGGAGTCCTGGTGTCAGAAGCTGGGTTGTATTCTTACCTATTCACTCTTTGTTAATAAAGAGAATTATTCTTCCAATATTATATTGTGTTTATCTCATGTATATTGGTTTAATGAATATGTTCAATCATATCATTTATATGCTTTTCATCGAACCTATGATGTATATAAATATGAGATATTTCTTGAAAAATTGGCTCTTTGTAGGTGAAGAGAAGAATCCCTAGAAGCTTTGGAGAAGATTGGAGAGAGAGAAGACCAAGCTTGGATCAACTATCATAAACCAGGTAAGCCAAGATCTCTTCCTATTCTCATTCCATTTTTTGTAAAAGCTGATTGTATCCAAGTATAATAGTAAGTTGGTAACCCCAAATCCTAGGTTACAAGGGTGTAGTGTTCTATACAAAAGAACTGGCGAATCCACTGGGGAATAGTCCAACTTGCTGTGGGTTCATCCCATAGGTGCTTTACAGTCTTTGTTCTTATTCCGATTCTAAGTGTGGTCATTTTTATCTTGCCTCTGATTTATAGTGTAGTGTGCCCAGAAGCCTTTACTAGTTTTTTTTCTTTGAATTTTTTTTTAGTTATACACACGGGTTGTTGTTGTACACAGTCGTGTATAAGACCTTGCATATGCGGGTTTCTCTATAAGACAGTCGCATATCGTCGTGGGTTTCCTGCATACACAGTTGTGTATATCCTGTAGCAACAAAAAAAATTGGGTAGGGTTTTCTTGTCCTTGTCTTCTTTGATTTTTTTTGCTTGTTGGGAAGTCTTCTGTTACTGGCATGACTCTGTTAGTCTAAAGTCTTGTGCATCACACTGGTTGATTTTTTTCTATCCTTTGAGTCTTTTTGTTTGAATTTCTTTCATCTTGTGATTTGAAGTTGGTCCTCTTGCTTGGTTTATAAGTTCAGTGTTTTATGTCTAGGTAAGTGATCAGGGCTTTAGATACTTTACACTATGTACTACATTTTGTGGTGTCAGTTTGTCACTTGTTCTTTTGTGAATCTAGTGGAATTTTTGGGTTCAATAGTTTCTCCAAGTCAATTTTTTTTTTAGTCTTCTTCCTGTTTGGTTGAAGTAGGTAATTTTGGGTCCTTTATACTTCATTTCACTTATTATATTCTTTGATTATTCAAACTTGCTCAAAATTCGTATTTAGGTGCATTATAGTTTTTGAAGAATTTGAAAAAGTGAAGAAAAAACATTTTATACTTTTGCATTTAGTTTCATTTAGTCGTTTTCTTTTCAGTATTTTTCAAATAAAATTTCAAAAATTATAAAAAGAAGTCTTAGTTTTCTTGCACAAGCTTATTCTCCACCTTTCAGCAGGACAAAGCCACTCATTTTTTGGATCACATGCAAGAGTGGAAAAGGTGGAAGAGGCTCATAAAGGTCACTATCCCTCCCAGGTTTCTGTTAGAATGGTTCCTTAAGTTCTTATTGTCGTATATATCTAAGGATGTATCCACTTTGGGAGTAACTAATGAGGAAGAGGCTATCCTCAGGTCCCAGTAGTTAGATTTGATATACTCTCAGTTTGGGATTCTATATGAAATCATCCCTAATGCACCTCAACCAACACATAGTGTTGAGAAACCTAAGCTTGTACCCCATGCTGATGGCATGGTTGGTTCAGTTAAATATCCCACTGTAGAGTCTTAGAAAAAGCAACTCCATGAGTTGTTCGTTAAATAGTCTATAGTGGAGGCATCAAAGGCTGCCCCCTCACCCAAAAATGAATTTTTTTTTCTCAATCCTCTCGAAAGGGAAATCAGCCACCCAGTGGGAAAAATAAAAAGGGGAAGAAAGGTGAGGGAAACCAAAACAAGCCAAAACCCACAAATAATGCTGATGGGGGGAAAAAAGAGAAGAAGAAGGTGAAATTTCCATGTAAGTTGTTCCAAGAACATCACTTGACCCATAAATTCCCTCTTATGGATCAAGCTCAGAAGATGCTCAAAAATCAACAACCAGCTGTCTTAAAGGATCCATTTCCCCAAGGACAGAATGCAGCTTTAGTTTTTAATGTAGCAGGGGGCACTGCTAATTCCCCTGACCAAAATTATATCAACATGGTTCAATCTCAGACATTACTCCAGACTAGAAACAAGAACTATGAGATGGAGGCTCTCGAGAAGGGTAAATCTATAGGTGAAACTTCTAACCCTCTCACAATTGAAAACACTACCGAAAATATGCCTAAGATACCAAAAGGTGTCTTCAAGTAAACATTGCATAATCATAATGCTAAGGATTTAGCCAATTACTTTGTAGTTGAAGATTTAGCCCAAACCCCTTGTGCGATGTCCACTTTGGAGGTGTTACAGAGTTGTCTTGCTTAGCGAGATGCACTCTTAGCAGCCTTAGGTAGTATGGATTCATCGAACCTAATGGCAAAGATTAACTTGTTTGATGTCAAAATTCTCCTTCTGTATCATGTGGCTTTGTCAATAGATGTCATCCATAGTTGAAAAACCATTGGAAGGTCAGTTGTTGATGAAGGTGTTTTCATGTGTGTCATGTCCTTGTCTTGTTGGAAGGATCCTAGATCTCCAGAGTTAGTTCCATCGAACACCCTACTTACTGCTTTAGATGGAAGGTCATTTCATCCACATGGTATCCTACCAGCTTTTGAGATAAATTTGGAAGGGAAGGCAGTATCTATTGAAGTAGAGGTAATTGATGCGTCATTGGATTATAACTTGCTTCTGAGGAGAATTTGGACTTATGCTATGTGTGCAATTCCATCAGCCATTCTTCGAGTAGTAGTGTTTCCACACGAAGGGAAGTTTGTAACTATAGACTAACTCAGTTTCACTCAAAAGGGCTGCATGGAAACTAATGAGTACACTGTGCCATTTTTTGATCAGGTCAAACCTACTTCAGAGAGCTTAGGGGTTGGAATGTATTCATTGTTAATGGGCACATTCGATATCCCATCCCCGATTAATTACTTAGGTTCTACTAGTATAGGGAATTCTATCACAACGGTTGTCGATAGAACAGATCCTTCAATTCTTCCTTCCCGTTACAAACCTGAAGTTCCCTTATCAGCAGTGGAATTAGCTTATCAAGCTATCATTAATACCACTATTGATCCCATTTTGATTCCTCCTACAGTTTTAGAGGAGCAGTAAGAAGCCTATCTTCCTTCTTGGGTAGAGAACTCTTCATATACTGAAGATTGATTAGACATGGTTTTGCCTTCATATGAAGCCATTTTGGAAGCTATGAGTGGGAGGGATAAGATTTGTGAAGATATTCATCATAGATCCTACTTTCTTCCAGAGTTAAGCAGGATTGAAAATCAAGAGTTCAATGTGATACTGGAAGGTGATGTTGATATACCAATCAATCCCTTACTGAGGGAAGGAATATTTTTCAAGGGGAATATGGAAAACATTTATGTTACTATACCTATCAACATCTCTGTGAACCCCAACATTGTGGAAAATGTATATATTGGTGCAAACTGCTCTCCGGAGGAGGTTGCTATCTATACGAACTTATTTAAGGAGTTTCGCGACGTGTTTTCCTGGCCATATGAGGATATTCCAGGAATAGATCCACCGATAGTTGAACATGAAATCCAATCCTATCTTGATGCCAAACCAGTTCGACAAAAAATTAGACCTGTCAATCCGTGCAAAGCGGAAGCTATTAACGTTGAAGTTGAAAAGCTAATGAAAGATAGTTTTATTTACCCAATAGCTTTCATAGAATGGGTGTCCAATCCTATTCTTGTCGATAAAAAGGAAGGGATGATACATGT
>LPNX010903081.1:32838-171048 GCA_001517045.1 Pseudotsuga menziesii | reverse complement strand
GACCACATGACTCAAATACATAATAGAAACATCCCGGAATAAACATCGGGTTACAATAAAATACATAGAAGAATACATTCCGAAGTTACATATACATCAACAGTATGTAATGAATTTCATGATTTAAACAAAGATTATCCTAAGGATAACTACCCCACACCATTCGTAGATCAAATAATTGATGCTTGTGTTGGGAGTGAGGTTTTTTCATTTATGGATGGTTTCTCTGGGTATAATCAGATTCAATTCAAGTCGGAAGACCAACATAAAATAGATTCCATTTGTCCTTAGGGTACATTTGTGTACAAGAAAGTTCCTTTTGGATTGAAAAATGCAAGGCTACTTTTTAGGGGGCAATGAATTTTTCCTTTCACAACATTAAGTATATTGTTGAACCCTGCCTATATGATCTACCGACACATTCTCGTAAGAGGATCGAACATCTAGATCACTTGCATTTAATTTTTGAACGATGTAGACATTACAAAATACATTTGAATCCCCACAAGTGTTTTTTCTATGTCGATTCAGGTAGGATGCTTGGGTTCATTGTTTCTAAAAAAGGTACTCAGGTGGATCCTTTGAAAGTTGAGGCCATTGTAAATCTTCTTCCTACTTTTTCCATCAGGCAACTTCAGAGCCTGCAAAGAAAGTCTAAATTTCTTTGACGTTTTATCGTGAATTATTCCAAGATCATCAAAGGTTTCATGCACCTATTGAAGCAGGACACCCCATTTGTATGGGATGAAACTGCACAACTTGCATTCTAGGCATTAAAGAAATCTTTGTTGTCAACACCTTTATTGTGCTTGCCAGATTAGTCTCATGATTTTATATTGTATCTAGCTGCATCCGATTCAACCATAGGGGTAGTGCTAGTCCAAGAGGATGATGATCTCTAAGACAATGTTGTTTACTATCTTAGTCGTGCTTTAGCTAGCCCTGAACTTAAGTACTCCCATGTCAAAAAGTCGACGTTAGCAAATGTGTATGTTGTTCATAGGTTACATCACTATATCTTACTGAGGACTATGACAATAGTAGTAGATGTCAATCCTTTCCAATATGTCTTATCCCGACGTATTGTTGGAGGCAAATTAAAAAAATGGATAGTCATTCTCCACGAATTTGACTTGGATTTTCAATCTACCAAATCGAAAAAATCCTTATTTTTTGCATAGTTTATTGTAGAATTTCTAGTTGAAGAAAATGTAGCAATTGAAGAAGACTCATTCCTAGATGAGCACATTTTATTGATTTCCACCTCTGACCCTTGGTATGGAGATATACTTTTCTATCTCCAGACTGTGAAGTGTCCTGCAACCTTTTCACGGGAAGAACGACGAAAAATACGCTTACATGCCAAAAAATACCTCATCATTGGGGATACTTTATATAGTAGAGGGGTAGACTCTGTTTTGTGTCGGTGCCTCACCCATGAAGAGGCTGAGATTGTCCTAAATGATTCCTATAGCGGAGCATGTGGGGGTCATTTATCTGGGATAACAATGACCCATAATATTTTACGTGCTAGTTATTTCTGGCCCACGATCTTTAAAGATTATGTGGAAGCCATGAAGTGCTTTCATCCTTGTCAGCTTTACACCAGAAAGATGTGGTCGCATCCTGCTCCATTATTTCCCGTCGTCGTAGTGGGCCCCTTCACCAAGTGGGGGATAAATTATGTGACGTGAAACCCAGTTTCGACTGGGGGGGCACAAATACATCATTTTCACTGTGGATTACTTTACAAAGTGGGTAGAGGAAATGCCCACCTATATCGCTGATAGGGAAACTGCTATTTTTTTCATTTTCAACCAAATTATCGTGTGGTTCGGTATTCCTAAAGAGATTGTCACTGACCATGGAAGTCATTTCCAAAACCACATGATGACTGAATTGGCCACTATGCTAGGGTTTAAACAAGAACATTCATCTTCTTTCTACCCAGAAGCGAATGGTCAAGTTGAGGCAAAAAATATGACCTTAAATACTATTCTCAAGCATACTGTCAACATAGCTCGGTCAAATTGGCACATCATGTTGTATCCTGCACTTTGGACTTATTGAACCAATTTGAAAACTGCCATGGGGTTCTCAACTTTCTAGATCTTTCATGAAGTGGAATCACTGACCCCGGTTGAATGTGAAATCCCATCTTTCAAAATTTCCATTCATGTGTTACCTGATACGACTGAGCTAGAAGAACGGTTGCTACACTTAGAACATCTAGATGAACAACGTAGAGATGCGTTGACTACAAACAAGGCCCCTAAAAATAGGGTGAAAAATCAATATGATAAATTGGTTAAACCTACGTTTTTTTTTTAAGGGGATCTTGTCTTTCTCTAGGACCAGGACAAAGAACCCCTAGGGGCAGGGAAATTAAGGTCTATGTGGTTAGGACCCTATATCATGTCAAACGTTTTAAATAAATAGGCATATGAATTAACTGATTTCAAATGGAATAAGTTGCTAGAGCCTAGAAATGGGATCCTCCTGAAGAAGTACTATGCTTAGGTTTAGCACTTTTTCTTGTATTTTTATTGTATGTAAATTTATGTACAATAGCTCATTGGTTTGTGTTCTTATATCATCTATTGGTTGTTATAAATGTATTTTGAGTGGTTCGTAGGTTTTCCAGATGGTTCTAGTTGTCACACTTGCAACCTGGCTTCAGCCACATGGGTTATTTACTCACCCTTAGGACAGCTAGTTGCCTCTAGAGGCGCTTTCCTAGGTCCTGCTACCAATAATGTGGCTGAATACAGGGTCTTCATTGAGCTTTTATGGGATGCCTTGTCATGTGGCATCACCTAGTTGGAAGTTAGACTTGACTCTCAACCGGTGGTTTCCCAGCGCAATCGAGCTTATTAGGTGCAAAACTCTATTTTATTACGTTAGTTTTTGAAAGTTAGGTTATTGGAAAGAAAATTTGATTTTATCACATTTAATCATATTCCAAGAAATCAAAATTCATTAACTGATGCATATGCGAATTATATATTGGATTGGCACTTAACATATATTTCATAAAAATACACAACAAATACATTGTAAAACACATGTAAATAAACTGAAAAAATATATCTATATATGTCAATATATGTTCAAATAGATAGATCACGTTCTTGAGCCTCATATACAGTCATAATTGTAGAAACATACAAAAATATACACAAATTGGATCGTAATCCATAAAATGCCCCTAGGTCTAATCTTGACCACCCTGGTCATCCTGGTCATCCTGTTCTTGGGCCTACTCATCTTCTTCACTTGTAGCATCCTGAGCAGCATCTATGTAGAAAAGTATCGCCCTGGATACCCTTCTCATAAGGCGTATCCAGATGGGTGGAATACCAACAAATAGTTCCTGCATAATGACATGTATCTTCTCAATACGTAGAGTTGGGACTCTTTGGGTTAGCCTGGCCAGCTTCCCCTCAAGTACCCTGATCAAACCCTGATCCTCTCCTGTCACCAGTCATACATACATCCGAGGATGCCCATAAGGACGAACTGGTCCAATATATGCATTTTAAACATTAATTGGATTAAAAACTCTTATACATATGTATATACCTTTATGATAAAAAATTCTTAAAAATTTAAAAAATTGAAAAAACCAAAATACCTAATGCTCCCTATGCTCCTCTCGGAGGGAGGAAAAGGTCATTGTCACCTCAAAAATCCATCCCAACATATGGAAATTTCTCAAGTGATGGAATCTACCATCCCCACCATAAGTAGAAGTCATAATCATAGACACTCTGAACCGAGCCACCACCGCCTTGGCGAAGGAAAATATATCCCCACCTGCTTAGTCTAGGCTGACGGGGAGAGAAGGTTGGAGGAGGTACTGCAGGGCTAATGGTGGGAACTCTCTCAAAGAAGAAAGCCACCAATACACTAGAATATCCAAAGTTCTTCCATCGGCCTCTCTTGTATTCAGAGAGTTGTTTCTTCATTATCAGGATTACTCCCAAGCATCAGTCAAACACAGCTCCCTGTCTGCACTCTATAGCAATTCTCATTTGGTTTTGAGTAGCAAGATGGAGTGATGACGATCTTGAAACTCTCACTATTTCTCTTGCCAACACTTGTGATGGGAAGTTACTAATATGTGCAATAGGGATGCAAGTTCCCCTTTTCTGACTGTCGGGCGTGCAATAAGTATTGATGTAGTCCTGAACACTTAGAAGGTCACTGCCCCTGTCATTACCCTTGAGTTTGACAAGTGTTTCCCATACTGATAAACCCGTAATGAAATATATGTCTTCCAAGACAATTTCTAGAATCTCACCTTGTAAGTTAAAGGCACTTAGGTCAGGATCCCAGTAGTTAATTAAAAAATCCAATAAACAGACATTGGGCCGCATAGCTAAGATGCAAAAGAACTTTAACAACCCACTTTGACATAATGTTTGCACCATGGGGGCACTTTGGAGTGCATATTGGTCCATATTTTCATGTTTCCTCTCCCTCCACTCCAATACCATGTTTCAGCCTTCCCATAAAGCCACCATCAAGCATTTAAATTCATCAAAAAAACTTTGATTTTGACCCTATTTGAACTTTTCTTATGTTGTGCACTATACACAACTGTATTTTAGACACGTTGCGTATCATATGCTAGTTTCCTTCGAGCAAGTCGAGTATAAAACACATGCACACAAATGTGTAAGTTGCCTACCCGCGTATACAGCACGACCCACTTAAGACAGGATTAAAACATTAAATTTTGCATAAAATTGAAAATGTAAATAGATGAAATGGAAGAGAATGAAGAGATGATTTACCTGGAACTTGCGGATTTGAAAATCGTTCACTAGTTTGTCCACACTGAGCAATTGAAGTCAGAGGTAAAATTTTCCTATATTGGGTAAAAATATGAAATGACGTTTTTTATTTCTATTTTGGACTATTTATAGAAATAATTTTAAAATGTGGGGTTTTTAACCTAGAGTTTTTAATTTCTATCAAAATAAAACTAATAGCATGTCATGTTTTCCTAATGCAACAAGTCCAAGGTTACTTAAAGTAATTATTCACTCATATAGGATAGGATTTTGGTCATATATATGCATTTTTGCACCTATACCTAATCTGCTTTAACCCTAGGGCTACTGCTTTGACCACAGACTATGGTGTTTAGCCATTATTACCTTGTCTATACCATTGTTCTTCCTTGGATAGGGCTTTCCTTCCATGAGTACCCTAGTTTAGAACACATTGTTGCCTTTTGGTACTCATTCCACATTTGTTGTAGGTTTAGGGGAGCCTTCTTAGCTATTTTTCATGCCAAATTGAGCCTAATTTTGGTCTCTTTTTACAAGCTATCTCCTTTATAAGGCTCCCCTCCCTTATGAAGTTTCTTTAGGCCCAAGTATAACTCCTCAAAATAGACTTGACTGCAGAATAAACTTGTCCATTCAGGCTCGTCAAGAATATGTGAATGGGCATCCACATTAGTGGTAGGTTATCACTTTCTCAGACCATGTGGAATAGTACGAGAAAGGATCGCTCTCTTTTCTAGGGAATTAAGAAGATTATTCTCAGGCATAGGTTTATCACTTTTTTGGACCTGAGGGACTAAACTTATGGAAAAGAAGCGCTTGGTATGAGCTTAGTTTTCTCTTTTTCGTGCTTTGGACCTAAACATGAAAAATATTTTGAGTGTACTTTATGCCTTGTCATGCTTGTTAAACACTAAAGAACAAAGCATCAAGTTTACTGTTGTAAGCCCCATTCCTGGTAATCAAATGGATATTTTTGAATGATCTTTCTTTCCTTCACACTCGTAAAACTCAAGCTATAATTTTCTCTTGAAGGAGCATTGGGTAGGTGGTAATTTAACCTTTTTTGGACCTCCCTGACTAAGTACGAAAAACGTGCGCCTTACCTCTTTGGAGGATAAGAGATCTCTTCTGTGGTATGTTTTATACTTTTTCAGCCTCAGTAGAATAAATTAGACAAAAAGGGACCCCCCTCGAGTCTTCTTTGGAGATTTTAGAATCTCTAAATATGAAAACAACAATGACCATATACAAGTTCGGGCTTGTGAAATCCACGAATCAGTGACATTATCAAGCATTATTCTCTCCCCTATTCAAGCTTGTCAAAAATGAAGAGAGACCTGAGTTGAATTTCCTGGACTCGTTCAAATTTAACAGGAAATATAAGGAAGAAGTATTATTTTTGGGTTACAGACGGTCGAATCATGTCCTCCTTGAACATAGCACTCTCTGAACTTTTAGAGAATCATGTCTCAGTGTACACTTTTGGTTTAGCTATCACTTTGAGTTTCTTACTCCTCCACTTGTCCTTTATATAGGGGGAATCTGATAATGTCTCCTACATGATAGATAAGTCTAGCTGTCCTACCTACAAAGTTAAAAGATGCCTTGGGTCATCTTTGTGTCATGCTCACTGTTCAAGGATTTATCCCTGCATCTGATTATTATCTTGATTCCATCATTAACCTATATGAGTATTACTTGTGTCTACCTTCCCTTATCTAGTTCCTAGTCACTCTTGTAATCCGTTGGAGGATCTACTTCCTTCCTCATCACAGCATGGTTTCTCATTAGCATTTCCTAAAGATAAAGACCTAGAGTTTTGGCGATGGTACCTTAGGATTCACTATCATCTTTAGTGAACTCCTTTGCCTCAGTTTTCAGTTTCACATTTTTCTTGACAATCTATTGAATCATTTCCATGTTCAACTTCAACACATCTATTCACATGGCCTGGATTGTACTGGTTCCTTTGGTTTTTGATGAAGACCTTTAGTTCACATCTACAACTTAAGTTGAGCAAGATTGTGTTGTGTTAACCTACACAGCTTCCAAATTTTGAAGACTCATCATTGTATATTGTGGATTCAATCCACCTTTGTAATATACATGGTCTTGTACCCATATCACATGCTGTAATCAAATATTGTAAAAGAGCTAGTGTTCTACTATATTGAACATGGCATCCTCAGATATGATTTTGTATATGACATTGATATGTATTTGTACTTCCTCTACTGCCTTGGACTTCTGAGTTCTCCAAGATAAATTTTGTAATGTATTTCATCCATCGCTTCCCTCTAACCTCACACATTAGGGGAAATATGTTATCAGCCAAAATGACACTTCTTCATCCGAGTGCTGAAATTCATCATGTAGGTACACAAAAGGACAAGTAGGATTGAAGTGGCCAAAACAATCTAGATGTCCATGACCTTTGATGCATTATCCTCATACCAGCCTTATATATTTTTATTCTGAGTTTTGGGTTGCACCCATGACTATGTGCATTTCAACTCGTGTGTCATACACGAGTATATGCATTGCAACCCACATATACCTTACATACATGAGTTCCCTTTGAGCAACCCACATGTCATACTCACCTTGCCTATATTAATACACATGTATACCTTGATTCAAACTTAAAAATATAAATCATGACTAGATGAGATTAATTGGGCCTTAATCCATAACTATCCCAACTATCTCAACCATCCTAACCTTCGAATCCTCTCTATTTCTCAAAGTATAAATAGAGGCTTTGGGATGGGGATAATAAATCAATTTTGGAAGAGAAAAGTTATGCTGGTGGTATACCTTCAGATTCTTGGAGCAGTAGAAATCACAGTCCTTGATTGCAAAGGAGTCCTTGTGATAGAAGATGGGTTATATTCTTACCTATTCACTATTTGTTAATAAAGAGAATTCCTCTTCCAATCTTGTATTGTGTTTATCTCATGTATATTGGTTTAATGAATATGTTCAATTATATCATTTATATGCTTTTCATCTAACCTCTGATGTATATATATATATATGAGATATTTCTTGAAGAATTGGCTCTTTGCAGGTGAAGAGAAGCATCCCTAGAAGCTTTGGAGAAGATTGGAGCAAGATAAGACCAAGCTTGGATAAACTGTCATAAACCTGGTAAGCCAATATCTCTTCCTATTCTCTTTCCATTTTCTATAAAAGCTTATCATCTGCAAGTTGAATAGTAAGTTGGTAGCCCCGGACCCTAGGTTACAAGGGTGTATTGTCCTATACAACATTTACTAACGAAATTTTGAGAATCCTTGTATAATGTCGACCACCATAGTCCTAACTGTTGGATTTTTTAGCAATTATGTCTGACTGACAATGTCCTCCAGCTGGAGCATAATGTGTTTCATGCATTATGTTTTCTCTTTTATGTTCTAATTCTCAACGAAGGAGTACTTCATCCAAGCCCATTTTATATAGGAATATGTTAATTAGACTGAATGGTGTGGGTTTCATCGCTAGAATTTGTTTCTTTTTAGTGCTCATATCTACAGGTGCTTGACCATTCTCTAAAACTTGAGCTATTCCTTCTAGTTATGTCGGTACAACTTCTATTCGAAATAGGTGTGCATCTGGGAGATTGTATTCGACTCCTATCGATTCCTCCCTTGTTTCGATTCGTGACAAGTGGTCAGGTTCGACATTTAGCTTTCCTGGTTGGACTACTACCTCAAACTCAAATTCTTGGAATACTAACAACCAATGACATATTCTTCCATGATGTAAAGTTTTTTTTACCAACTATTTTAATTCTTGGTGATCTATGTAGAATATGAAAAGGTTATATAATAGGTAATGTGTTGGTTTATCCCAAAATACTAAGAGGGGGGGGTGGTGAATTAGTATTGAACCTTTTTCAATTAAAACACACAATAATAAACAATTAAGACACATATTTTATCCTGGAAACCTCAGAGAGAAAACCACCAACACGAACTCATTAATAAGATGAATTTTACAAAATTGTTTATATTATAGAAAGGATGCAAACCACACCCTAGGTTTTTCTTGCAACTATAGACTAGGATGCTACAACACCCTTATCATTTTCTTCCTGCCACAACAGACAAGGATGCTACGACACCATGTTCTCTAGCTATGAATGGAAGGAGGCATCAACCCCCTGCAGACCTGTGGTCTGCCCTAGCACCACCCTGCCACCCTAATTTGATTTTCTTAGAATTTTGGAATAGTTGTAAACTATTCACTTTGGACTCTATCAAACTTACTGACAAAAACAATTAATTATTTACATATTCATTCATTTAAATACCCTATACTTACTTCATATCAATGCAACTCTTCATTTATGTACTCTTTCATTTTGGATCATGATTGTTTATTTACGGACACACGCAATCATCATCGAACTACTCAATCGTCACATCTTCTTCAGTAATGGAAACATTTCATTCTTCCCACGGCCCAAAATTCATTTCCACAGCCCTATTTATCATCGTCTGGTGTTTCAACTCATGTTTGGTAGAATCTTGGATCCATGAAATCATGTTATCTACCTAAAACCTGTGTTCTTACAATGGTCTCCCTACCCAACCACAAGGGATTCTTCAGAATGTCCCTATTTATTTAGCTGGGAAGGAAATCTTAATTGACATTGAAATAGTCAGCGCTTAATGAAACTATAATCTCATCCTTGGATTTAATTATATGTACATAATGAAAATTATTTCATCATCAGTCTTTCGACTTATGATGTTCCCTAACGACATGAAGATAGTCAATATGGATTAGTTGATGTACTATGATACCAAGGGGTCAACCTATTAAGATATTGTCTTACCTATGCTCAACATCCACATCGATAGAGAATCCATCCTAACTTTTACATCTATTGGAGTCGGTATTTTTCAAAATGCACCCATGGTTGGAAATTTTCAACGTTTACATAAACCACCTCTAAAACAAAAATTTCATAGCTATGCACTGTATATTCTGACAAATAAATGATCCAACCCCAAACCCAATTCTAACACACCACTTCTATTGGTTATTTATATCGGAACAAATGGGTATAAAGGCCTATTCAACAAATCCCTTTTTTTCTTATACCATCTAGAATCATGAGAACATTAGCCATGACGACTCTCAATCTCCTAGGTTTGACATTGGGCCTCCATGTTTGGTACCTTATACCTCCCATCCCAGGCCCCACACTTCATGTGGTTTTAACACATGTGCAATATATTAGTACTTCCAACCACCATCCTCTAGGATCATTGAAAGTATCACCAAGAACCACCCCACCTCCTTCCATAAAGAAGGTTGGGGGAGACGTCGTTAGAGAGACACCACAAACAAACTAGAACAAAACCATGAACCCTCCCTCTTCTACCTCAGTTCAATCATCATTTCCTTGTGCTTTGTGTAATATTTCAGGTCAGGATACCTAGATTTGTCTGAAGTTTCCTATTTTATGCACTTGTCTACAAATGTTAGATGATGATCCCAATGAGAAGGTCAGAGTAGTTCATATAATTGACATCCCAAAAACATGTAGTAAGTCATTGTGCACCAACAATCCTTGTGTAGTATGCGATCTCTATGGCCATTACTCACATCCTTTCCAATATTTTCCTGAGTATTGTTCGCTACTTGTTGACTTGTGACATCTCTCCATAGAGACCCAAGTCATAGTAATTAAAGAAGTGAGTCACCCCACAATGACTGCTTCCACTGGGATGAAAACCATTTGTATCACCTTCTCTTATGATGATCCTTCATCATCAACCAATCCCACTATCACTGTGTCAAAAAACACAAATCCCTCTTCCTTATCCATTTGACCCTTCCAACCCAATAAGGAAATCCCATTCCCATGGAATGGGGTAGGTCCCCAAACTGTCCTGCTAATCATTTGCATCCTTATCAATGATATTGGGGGAATCCACCTTGTAGGAGGCACCCCATGTCATCATATCACTAAGTTATCATGCCACCATTGCTCTAAGCTTCATGGTAACACCCCCTTCCAGCAATTGATTGATGTTGTATCAGTACCTCCTCATGAGAACATCTACATTCCATCAGCACATTTAGATTGGGGGGCATGATAAACTATATTGAACCTAGGCTGAAAGGAATGTTCAAATATTTTTATCCTACCCCATCACATTTATCTCAACATTTCAATGAGGCCATAGCTCAATACAACACATATGTGGTCCATAATCACAAACCCCATTTCCATAGCATGAGGGAAGGAACTTAACCCCGCTCACTTGTTCAAATGCGTGATTTCGACCATTTCATGAGGTAACATGTTACTTGTATATTTTATTTGATTTATAGAGGCACATTTTATGCTTGGGTTTTGTTTTGATGTGTACAGGTATAGGACACGCTGAAATCCACTTGTTTTGTTCAACAACTAATCCCTACACCCATAAAAATTTTGTAGGAGAGCTCTGATACCATGTAGAAGTAGCAACTATGAAGCTAAGAAGAAATAACATGAAGTAGATCTACATACATGATAATTATAAAAAACATGCACACAAAAAATAGAGAGATGAATATTAATACTGAATACAAGAGAAGTGAAGAAGGATACAATATATTTCCAATTATTATTTATGAACACAGTGTACAATAAATAATACATACTTCATAGGTAAATTCGATTTGCTTAGGAGACAAATCATGCTAGCTCATAAATCTTGTTGGACGACATTTTGATGTGCATGGTGCGATGGCAGAAAAGGTGAAAGAATACTGTGCATGGAAAAGATGTCGACCAGGGTTGACTTAGTGCTATTTTTGGTACTTTTGGTCAGAGTTAGGTAGAAAGTTAGTTAGATGTGGATCCGTTTGTAAAGGAGCAAACCTATATAATGAATTATAAATGTAGTATAATATCACCTATATTTTGAAGGTGGATCATGATATGTTTATGTTCGTATTAAATCTTGTTCTGTCTTGCAAACTGTTTTGGTGAGGTTTGGTCAGAGGCTATTAGGAGATGTATATTGGGAAAACGGTTTTGACCTGTGAAGTAATATGACATGGATGATGTTGGAAACCTTGTTTACTTTTGACTCTAATTTTTTGTTTTTTGTTTTATGGTATAAATGATGCAATATAAATGATTAAATGTTGTGATCTACTTCCATGATGGTTTATGAATGATGAGATTCCTTCGCATAATGAATGAATCCATACTTGTTTATCTCTTTGTAGAATGAATAAAATGATGTGATAACTGATATGATGCGAATAATAATGAGTGGTTTCCAATGCAACTAATGATGAATAATCTATGTTAAAGTGAATACCTTCGTATAGATATTTGATTGGCACTGTGATAGAGAGAGAATAAGTTTCAAATTCCTCATCTTTACTGCGGAAACTTGGTCCTTGCATCCCTCCCTCAAGCATCTCAGGTGAGCCTTGCATCTTCTTCATAGTTGTTAATGGATAGTGTCAAACCTTTATGGGCTGATGTGTAGCTAGGAATTTTGCACCTGCTACAGACAAGAGTTGTTCTTCTAGTCTGAATGGTCCAGATCTAGAACAAATGGTACAGGAAAATATTGGAAGACATTCACTATAATGAGTAGAGATATAGAATCAAGTCTCTTTGATGTGCTAGTATAGTTGTTTCCTGTAAATATGATCCTTCACGGAAGTACCTATATAATCACAAGAAAAAAACAAACAAGATCAAATAGAACCAGAATATAATCCACCATTCTATATTGATGACTAAGGAATTCAATAATAAAACATACGATAATTACACAATATATTTTATGGGAAGGGAACTAATTTTTCATTAGATAATAGATAAGAAGTTTACAACCTATGCCTTAGTGTTGATGTACTCCTTCACAAAGCCAACATCTCATCCCCAATATCTCCAACTTGCTCCCTGAAGCTCACCTAAGTAATTTAGTCCAGAATATCAAAGCAACAACATAACTTCACCCTCCCCTCAACCATGGAGAATGAGCCTGCTTTTATAGTCTTGGAATGGATAGATATGGTTGATAAATTAGTGGGTGAGGTGTCTAGGATATGCTACAAGGATTTATATTGATCCCAATTGGCCCTAATGATTAGGGATAAGGGTGCCACGAAGCCTTCTTTCGAGAAGCTTTTTGAGAACCTCTCTTTTTTCACTTTTTACCAAGGGCACCGCTTCTTCCTCACTGATATGGAGAGGTGATGGGGAAGAACTACACCTTCATCAAAGGGTAAAGGTGGTGCCATCACTTACTATCAACACATTACAGGCGGTGCTGAAGAAGGTACCTCTTTTTGACTAAAGGGTAGAGGAGGTGCTGGATTTTCACATATAGACTTTTTGTCTAGACCAATATTCTCACTTCACAATTTGAGATTAAGGGAAAATACTAAATTTTGGGATCTCATCACATGCCCATGACAAGATTTAGGTGTAACAGAATGCCCCCCAAGGCATGAGGCTAGAGGGATATTATAGGCGAGAGATTTGAAAGAGCAATTTATCTCTTCGAGGAAAGAATCAACTTTATCAGAGATCATCAACCCAGCATCTGTAATACATCAATACTTTTGACTCATGAGAAAATATGTCGTCATCATGGTTGCAGACCACTACAAGGTATATCCATGAGAGAGATAAATAAACATGGCTACTAGAATAAAATGTAGATCCATGTGATATAGGACTCAACTTTGGACATAGCTACCAGATATACAATGTATATCTATGTCATACAAGCGCAAATTTGAGCATAGCCACAACCATACAAATGTGGATCCATGTAAGTACTTCATACAATATACTCCATCACAACCTGGGGAGAAAGCTATGAGTTCTTTTCAACAAATACCCAGAGTCTTCTTCTCGTCTTCCAAAAAGTACGATTCTATCCATGTGATTACAATGATCTGAAGTCAAACATGGTAGAAACCACTTGATTACTTGTCAATGATGTGAACCATTAACAAGTGCAAGGGAGATCACCATTAATGTTAATGATTCCCAAGGTACCCTAGTACAATATACTAAGTGTGAATAGATGATTTGGTGTTGAACACTAAGTTGAATATTTCGATCAAAATTCAATGATGTGAACCTTTGTTGAGAGCAAGAGAATACGTCATTAAGGAATACATATCTCAAGGTACTAAACTTGTTTCTAACACTAATTCCTGGATGATGAGCTGATGTCAATAGGAATAGTCTCGTCGAAGGAGGGCCATGATGAATCCCACATTGATGACATGAAACTCAGAACAAATTTTTTGAATGTTGTAGATAATGTAACCATCAGACTGACTCAAAAGTACTGACACAAAGGTTGTTTCAACTATAGAGGTAAGCTTCTATCTTCCCTTTGAACATCGAGCGACATGACAAAATACTTGGCAGCATTGAGTTGATGAGGAGGAACACAATATGACATTGGAAAATGAATTCTTTGAAATAATAAAAGGAGTGACATGACTCATGAAAGTGGATCAACTTAGAGAAAAACTGATTTACCCAATTAACTAAATGAAATGCAGACAAGTTCCATGTTCAAAGGTGACGAAAAAGTGCCATATTATTTGCAAAATGAATTGATTCCATTCCCTTAATTTCTCCATCATGATTGATGAGTTTCTCTTTTCATTTTTACGAGTTCAAATATGGTAACAAACACTTGTTGTAGCTCATTCAAAGACAAGTCATTCTCATACGTTTTATGAACCTGAGAAAGGAGGGGTCCGTTCCCCAAAAAAGGTCCTTCATCTTTTAGTTTAACGAGTCTAATGAGATTTAACTTGATATCATTCAGGTTTAGAGAGTCTGAAAAAAGACGGAAGAAGACTCCAAAGGGTCCTTTTTCGTATGATTTAGTCTATAGGGCCCAAAAAAGTATAAACTAATTCCCAAGAGAACTCTTCCAATCATGATTGGCTGGAGTGTTCATTTTTCGTAAATAGTCCATTTGAATTGAAAAAGAGATAACCTACCGTTGGAGAGATGACTCTTCAAATACTTTTATGAGTATGAAGAAGACAAGTACTCGACAATATTTTCATATTTAGGGAGTAAAATAGTTTAAAGGAGACTCCATTAGGGTTCTTTTTTCATAATCCAATTTTAACGAGTCTCAAAAATAGTAAAAGTACACTCGATACCTCTTCACTAATTTTTTAATGAGCATGTCGAAGGTATAAAAGGAAATTGGAACCTTTTTCATCTTTGAATGTAGAGCACAAAAAATCGATAAAGTAAGCTCAAACCAGTTTTCATGTTTTAGCCAAAGCACAAAAAATGAAAAATAAGCTCAACAACATCTTACTATTCTTAACTAGCTCGAAGATCAGCTAAAATAATGCTCAGGGTGTCTAATTCATTTTTTAATGAGCTTGACACAGTGTTGTGCCCTTGCTCAACAGCCTTTAAAAAACATATTTCATCAAACAAAATCCCATTTTGTTTTGATGAAATGTTCAAATTTTAAAGGGACAAATCCAATTAATTTCCAGCTACTGAAAGGGTGGCCTTCGCTGAGCTACTGATTCAGTGAAGTTCCATTTTTTTGAAAAACAACTTTTGTGAGCTATGTTAGATTAGTGAAATCACTACTATGATGTTATTATTTTGGGTGCATGAGTATTAATGATTCTTACATCTGTTTTGGCCAGCCTAGTCTTGCATCTTATCCAAAACATTACAAATCTATTTTATTGATCGATTTCGTTACTATAACTATTTACAAGCTCACGACATTGCAATAGTTGATCTTGGTATGGTTTGGCACATTATTATCGATTTTATTTGTGAGTTGATTAATGATTATCAATGGTCGGTTCGATATGAATTTGGTAAAAACCTAGAGCATGAAATCCAAATGTTTTACGTGCCATATCCACCTTATCCTAAGTCCACAAACCATGGTTGATATTACCACAAATTTTTATGCTGATCATTATTATATGGTCTGAATTGAAAAGTCTAGTTCGACGTGATGGTTTGTAATTATGTTCTATCATCCGCCAACTTTGAAGGGTAAGTCAAATCTATGGTAGGGGGATATGCATTATGGTTCATCATCAGATTGATTTATGTCGTAGCCTCCATCCTGATCCACCTGTTGTGAAATCAATGTGCTATCATGACACTAGTACTGAACCCTGTCCATCACGTTTAAGTCTCGGTACTTATCTTCCATCGTGGCTGCCTGTCAATGGAACACTTGTTCTGTGTACAGCAGAGGGCCTCATATCATTAATGCCAGTTAAATAATGATAACATGAGTTATCTGGAGTCTTCGACCGTCATTCCTCATTAATCGATTACCTTTCTGAGCGATAATGTTTTCATTTATGCCGAACTTGAAGGGGTAGAGTCTGCGTTTATGCATGGCTCATTCGGCTTATCACAAGCTGAAATTTCATTACCTGTTCTTGCTCAGTCTTTACCTGGAGTGCTCGTTCTCTAATTTGCTGTCTTGTGCCGAGATGTGGTATTTGTTTTGTGTGCGGTTACGTGCTCTAACGCAGTCAGTAATGGCGCCAGTAGTAAGGGTTGAGCCCTGCGAAATGACATTGCTGGATTCGAACCCTCAGCTGTCGGCAAAGGTTCAGGCTATTGGGTGGATGCCGTTCATAAGAAAATTCTCTGATTCGAACCCCGAAGTCACAAGGGTTTTCACTCTCTCTCTGGTTGATTTTCAAGCTGAAGTAGGTGACCTTCTTTTTTAGGTAGACGAGCTATCAGTGGCGGTAGCCACTGGTTTGTCACTCACCGGTGAGAGATGGTTTAAATACAAGAAGATGGAAATTACTGAGTGGCACCAGCTGCTAAAGAACCCTAGTCAAGAAGTGTCATTTCGCAGTGGAGTAGCTCGCAAGTACTTCAAAAAGGAATGGTGTCCTGTTCTCGACTTGATCCACAGATACCTGACTTGCGAAGGCCGCTTGTCTTCAGCGTACGTCTATCATCTCAGGCTCATGTCTGCATTTATAGGTTTTCCTCTGAACTTACCTTACTATCTTTTGCAAAGTCTGTTGAAGATGTCTACTTCCATTAAAAAGGGTCCTAAGAATGTTAGTCATAGTCTATTTCACCATGGCTTAGTCCGCATGTTGATTGAAAAGGAGCTGTCGAAATCAAATCGGTCTTGGGATGAGTTCGTCGAGTCCAATGGTTTTTCCTCTTTCTGCCATTGCCAGTTTGAAAACCCTGAAGATTGCAACAAGCATAAAGGACCTAGTCCAGTGTCAGTCCCCTCTTCACGCAAACCCCTATCAAATCCTGGCCATATGAGTCTTGAACTTTGCAAACATCCTGTGTCTAACCCACCGAGAAGCGTTGATACTCCTCTGGCTTCTAAGCGTGTGAGGAGGTCTGCATCTCTGTCACCAATTATGCCCCAAAACAATATAGATAAAATGTGCAATCATGGGCGAAGCGGACCGAAAGCCAGGTTGGTAGGTAGGTTCACCAGGAGCGTGGCAAAAGGCAATGCTGTTAAAACCCCCGTGACAGACAATGTTCAGGTTGAGACTGTGGTCTTAGATGATGAGGAGACGAATATCTCTCTGCCTGTTAATGATAATATTGTTCATCCTGAGTTCGTTTCAAACCACGTTGATGAGAGTCCTCCCGTGATTTACAAAGACACTCCTGTGTGTGAAAAAGACGCCCGAGAGGAACATGTTATTGATCGTTCATTTGAAGTGAAGTCTGTAGAGACAAGCTCGCCTGTTCTTCATGAAGTTGGGGATATGATGCATCCTCTGTTCATTAATTGTCTTTTAGGAAAAATATGTAAAATGGAAGAGAGGATGAATGAAGTTGTAGCCAATCGTGATTCGATGGAGGCTGACAATTTGAAGTTAAAAGAGAAAGTGGATTTGAGTGACAAGCATCTCGTACGTGTCAAAAACCATAAGAACAAACTGATCCGAAGGGTTCTGAAATTACAGAATGAGAATGATAAAAATGAAGAGAAGCTTCGGGAGCTTAATGCTCAAGTTGCACTCATGCAGTTTAGGGGGCAATCGCCGAGTCAGTCGAGTGGTGTGAATATACAAGTTTTTAATGCACTTGTAAATTTGTGATGTCTTTGGGAGTATTTGCTATCAGTAATACATTTTGAAGTTTTGATGGATTGATGATCAGGTTACCTCTATACAGGTACTGATTTGTTTTATTTTTGTTTATTGCATAGTTTTTTGTCATTTCGTTTTTTTTTTTTTGTATGTGTGTTAATTAATTTCTTTTCGTGTGTTGCATTGCAGGTGATATGGTTGTTGTTCATGCTGCGGTTTTAATGACTGTTTTTTTTTGGATGATCCTCTATATGATCGGAAACAAAACGACTATCAGACTTTCTAGGTGTTGTTTCGTTGTTGAGATTTTTGATTTTTATGGATCGAATCTTACCATTCTTGGCGTTTTTACGTATGTGGAAAAATGACATGTTTTACTTGTCATTTTTAATGGAAATTTGGTTGGATGATTCGATCTTGGCTATCTCTAGTTTTTAGGACTGTTTGTTTGTGAATATTACATGTATTTAAGGAGAGATAGCAGGTGGGATAGGGGGTCGATAGTTTGGGGAACAAGGATAACAAGACCGTGGTTTGATCTTTTGTAACTGGAGACAGCTTCCTCTCAGCAGATACACTCTTTAAACTGGTGATTAATTATATATATGTTTTACAGTTTATGCTTAACTCATGTGTATGCTATCCTTAGTCTTGTTACTGTTTTCTATATTATACACGTTTGTCATAATCTCTTTTACGATATTGTGCAAATGTATTATGTTTTAGCTATTGACTTATGCTGGTATCAATCTGTTAATTAATGCCATGTTATAAATTGGTGACTCACATCGTTATATACATGGTTACATGTCTATTGCATGATATTGATGATTTCTAAATTTTATTTCGAACATCTTCAATATTATTGATAGTCCGGTTAGTAGATCTGATATTCAGTATTCATTTTTCTCCTGATCAGGATAGTACGTAGATTAGGATAGTTTGTTTTTATTTTTTTGTTGATTATCTTGTTAAAAAATCTATTGGAAACAAATTTCTATATTTATGTTATATACTGGTTACTCTTTTCATTATTGATTATGTACAGATATAAATAATGTATCTTTGTCTATAATCCAGTCTGTTAATAGCTATTTATTTTTCTACATTTATAAACTGATTTAACTTAGTTTATTAACACTGTAATTAATAACATTTATTAATATGTACAGACATAGATATGTAACTAATAAATAACCAGTAGTGTTAGATATATCTATTAGATTTTTATGCAGTTCAACCTACAGGCTAACAGAGCCTTTAAACCTGTCGGGAACAACCATCCCAAATAGCTTGGAACCTGCCTTAAGGATCCCGGTCTGGGTTGTATCCCCCGTTGCATGCATAGTCATCTACGCCCATCAACAATGGCGCTAGAAGGAGGGCCAGCCTAGGCAAATGGCTGATGAAGACAACCCTGTAAACAAAGTTAATCAGCCTATCACCCCTCAAATACAGTCAACTGCACAACCACGCTCTCACCGTTCATCACGAGTGAATGAAACCCCAGTGAGAGACTCTGTTCGAAATCTGATCTCTCAGTTCAATTCTCCCAGTATTCACCTACCTGAAGAAATCGACTAGTACGATCAAGCCATAAACGAATCTCATAGAATTTTAACTAGGGCTTATTCGAATCTCACTGGGCGCTAGCCCACTGAATTACCTCTTTCGCAGATTACCCGTCCTCGTACTCATCATCCTGAATCTGCTTCGGGAGAACAAAAGAAGCCTTTAGGTGCCCTTTCCGATCTTCACGAGGAACAATCTCTAATAGGCACCAACCAGCCTTCCTCTTCTTCAAGACCACCTGCTTCAGGAGGGTCTGGACAACCACCATCACCACCTCATTCGCCTCCACATATTCTTCAAACACCACCTTCACCGCCTCCAACTCCAAGGAACATGGCAGGTGCAAAACCCCCAAACCCCAATGCTAATATGCCATGGTTAGCTCAGGATGCAGTGGCTGTCCCAGGCGTTCAACACCCTTTACCTAAACATCCTAAGAAATTACTGCCGAAGTTCAACCCTGAGTTGAAAGAGCCAGCGGAAGATCATGTCAAGAAGTTTATGTTGGCAGTTTGACTCCTGGACGTTGAACATGAAGATGTGGTCTGTCGGATTTTCCCTTATACATTTGAGGGAAAAGCATCGACGTGGTACTTTTCACTTACACCTGGTTCCATTACCAGCTGGAACGAATTCGACCTTGCTTTCATGAACAAGTTTGGAGATGACAAGACTCCAGCTGCCTTGGTATTAGAATTGTCTAGAATTCGCATGGAAACCAAGGAAAAGGTCAAGGATTTCAACCAACAATTCCTTACTCTAAGAAATAGGATTCCTGTTGCTTCACGACTAGCTGAGGATGTCACCGTTGAATTTTACACATCAGCCTTTCCTGTGTCAATGGCAATGTTTGTCAGACAAAAGGCCAAACTTACCCTCGTTGAAAACTTTGAAGAAGCAATTAAGGTGGAGAAAGATATGTCTGCCATAAAGACAAATCCTGGAGTAGACACAGATGTTGCATCTTCTTCTTGTAAGAAGACTGACATTCCTACCAAGAACACAAACCCTGAGAAAAAAGGTCAGGATTCATTAGACCTAGATAGCCTACAGAGAGTTATTAAAAAACTATCTAATAAAATCATTGATTTAAAGAAAGGCACTTCTAAAAACACTCCTCCTAAAGAACCACCTAGGAAACCTTTCAGAAGGCCTTTCCCGAATACAGCTCCTAGACAAACTCCACCGGTGGAAGCTAACAGTGTTGAAGAAATTAATAGTTTCCTCGAGCTGCTAGTTTCAGGTCTAGAAACATCATCTGAAAACGAAACTCAATCTTCAGGACAGAGTTCTGAAGGTATCCAAGATAAAGATAATGACACAGAAGATAAACCTCCTCAAGTTATCAGCCATTTTTGGGATACTTCAGAATTGACCGATGACGGAGATGTAGGTGTAGTCAATGTAAACCAGCATCAGTATAACACTAGAAGCAAGAAAGATCAACCCCTAGGGGAACCTTCCGCAACTGCTACAAATAATAGCTCAGCTGCACAAACAAAAACTCAACCTGCAAATAGTAAATCTGCATCTTCTCTTGATCTAGAATATGATCTGATTGAAGATTTAAAGAAAATCAGGGCCAATATCTCCATCTATGAACTACTTAAGTTACCAGTGATTAGGGATAAAATGATGCAAGGGGTCTCTCCAACTAAAAGTGGAAAAACTCCAAGTCAAAACAGCCCTGCTAACACTAAAGATAACCCAACAAAATCTTCAGTCAATGCATCATCCATAGGCAAGAAATCTGATTCTTCAACTCCACCTTTTTTACTTACGTTTGAAATATGCAATCGTAAAGTACATAACTGCATGATAGACTCAGGGGCCTCCAAGAATGTGATTCCATACTCTGTATGTAAAAAACTTAATGCTGTCCATGTGCCTTGTGATATGAGTATTGTACAGCTTGATCGTTCAAACGTAAAGGTGATAGGTAAGTTGAAAGAGGTGCTGATAAGATTAGCTTCAAATCCCCAAGTCCATTTTATTATTGATATAATCGTAGCAGACATCCCAGAAGCATATGGTCTATTTCTCAGCAGAGATTGGTCTGAGAAATTGAATGGATATTTCGCTACTGATTGGTCACACTTATGGATATCTCATAATGGACGCCCTAATAAAATCAGAATTGATCGGGAACGCTACATGAAGCATACTATCACGGAATTGGATGATTCGAATGAACCAGTATTATTCACCGATACCATAATGGGAAACTATATGGCAGATTCTTTCTTTGGGGATTTTGAAGCTGAAACTTCATCAATAACAGGTGCAGAACAGCAGTCTGAAATTTGCCATTTTTCGTAAATTACAGAAGAGATTCCAGCCCCAAACGCGGCATACTTAGATCTGAACAATGGTCTTTGGTCTTTATATTTCGACGGATCTAAGTCAAAAGAAGGGGCTGGTGCAGGTTGCTTACTGATAGACCCCTATGGGAAAAGATATTTCATTGCCTGCAGGTTAGAATTCGAATGCACCAACAACGTGGCTGAATACGAAGCTCTGATTCAAGGGCTGAAAAAAGCAATTGACCTGGGAGCCAAAGCTTTGGTAGTGTTAGGGGACTCTGAGATAATTGTCAGACAGGTACGTAACACCATACACTGCATTGCTGGGCACCTGAGAAACTATCAGGCTGAGGTATGGAATTTACTTTTAGCATTTGAAGCATTTAACATAAGTTCCATCCCTCGTTATCTAAATTAGGAAGCTGATCTTTTAGCTAATGTTGCTTCAAGATTAATTCCATCCGAAAGAATGCTTACTGATTCATTCTCGGTTGAATTGCTTTTCAGACCTTCTATACCTGACAACGTAGCAAATTGGAGAGTCTTCGACAACGACGAGCAGTTGATCAATTTTTTGACTTTGAAGGATACTTTTAAGGATGCGGTCATTGACGAAATGAATCATGATGAGGATGTATATAATTTTGTGGTAATCCATAAGCCTTGCTCAATTCAGGAATCTCTCAATCAGGTTAGTGCTCTTCCCAGATCAGTAATCAAATTTGAGAAATTCTATGACTTAAAGGATAAATTTAAAGCTGCAAGGAATTGTAAAACTAATAGCTCCATCATGCAATCTGACATTGTAA
The DNA here is from genome assembly GCA_001517045.1 of Pseudotsuga menziesii. Classification (NCBI taxonomy): domain Eukaryota; kingdom Viridiplantae; phylum Streptophyta; class Pinopsida; order Pinales; family Pinaceae; genus Pseudotsuga; species Pseudotsuga menziesii. Next base: position 148,470 of record LPNX010903081.1, on the reverse strand, counting down.
ATCTAGGAACAGAGCACAATCCTCAATGTGTAAATCTGGGCAGTACATGTACTACCCAGGAAAAAAAATCCTTCATTAAACTCTTCAATGAGTTTAAAGACATATTTGCATGGACGTATGACGACCTGAAAACGTTTGACCCTAATATAATGCAACATGTCATTCCTATGAAACCAGAGGCTAATCCTTTTCAACAAAAATTGAGGAAAATGCATCCCTGCCTAGAACCAGCTGTCAAGAAGGAGTTGAATAAACTCCTTGCTGCCAGAATAATTTTCCCAGTTCGGCATGCACAGTGGGTAGCAAATCTTGTACCCGTGAGAAAGAAAAATGGTGACATCAGGTTATGTGTCAATTTTCGAAACCTGAATAAGGTTTCAGATAAGGACAATTACCCTGTTCCTCCAATGGAGAAAATCTTGCAACAGGTCTCCGGATCTGAAATGTTTTCACTACTAGATGGTTTTTCAGGGTACAACCAAGTGTTAGTATCCAAAGCTGACCAGTTGAAAACAACTTTTAGGACTCCCTGGGGAACCTATGCGTATAGGAAGATGCCATTTGGTCTCATAAATGTTGGAGCAACATTTCAGAGGGCAATGGATATCGCCTTCATAGGTTTGATCGGTAAGTTTGTTGTTATTTATCTTGATGATATTACCGTCTTTTCAAAAAATAGAACTGATCATTTAACTCATCTCAGGAGAGTTTTTGAGCGTTGCAGGAAGTATGGGATTTCTCTAAATCCTAAGAAATCTATCTTTTCAGTCACAGAAGGTAAGTTGCTGGGTTTTGTTGTTTCTAAACAAGGCATCAATATTGACCCAGAACATACCCATGCTATATCACAGATTTCGATGCCTCACTCAAAAAAGTCTATGCAGTCGTTTCTTGGAAAGATAAATTTTGTTTCTAGATTTATTCCTGGGTTCACAGAAATTGTTAGGCCGCTTCAGAAAATGATAAAAAAAGATGCTGATTTTAAATGGTCTACTGATGAGAGGCAATCTTTTCATGACATCTTAAAATCTATTGCTGAAGCTCCTACTCTAACTAGCCCATATTTTTCCAAACCTTTCATTTTGTATATGTTTGCTTCTGATTCTTCTTATGCTACTGTTCTGACACAGAAAAACCAGGAAAATAATGAAGCTCCTATCACTTTTAGGAGTTCTGGTTTGAACCACACAGAATTAAATTACCCAGAAGTAGACAAGCAAGCTTTCACTATTTTCAAATCTGTTAAACATTTCAGGCCTTACTTGCTGAAGTCCCACACCAATGTCATTGTACCATATTCTGCGGTTAGAAATCTCTTGGTACAGAAGAATCTTGGTGAAAAATGAGCACATTGGGTCACAGCACTTCAGGAATACGACCTGGAAATAAAACCTTTAAAGATTTTCAGGAGACAAGGACTTTGCAAGCTAGCAGCTGGGTCTGCGGACAGTTCTGAACCAGATCTGCACTTCTTTAGCGAACCTTCGTTATTTGAAAGGGAATTTTTTTTGGTCTCCACTCCTCTTGATTCTTGGTATGACGATATTAAGTTCTTCTTATTGCATGGGAATGCCCCTAAACATTTAGACCCACGTCATAAGATAGATTTGAGATTGAAATCTGCACCTTATCAGCTTATTTATAACATTTTGTTTAGAAATAATTTTGAAGGGGTTCTCCTTCGTTGTCTAGAAAGACATGAGGCTGATAATGTGTTATCTCAATTACATGCAGGACCAGCCGGAGGACACTTTAGCGGAGAAACCACTGCCCATAAGATACTTAAAGCTGGGTACTACTGGCCCACATTGTTCAAAGATGCATATTCTTTCGCTAGGAAGTGCCAAGAGTGTCAGAGAGCAGGAGGTAGACTGAAGAAGGCAGCGTTACCCCTCCAGCCGGTTATTATCGAAGTCCCATTTCAGCAATGGGGTCTGGATATTGTTGGTCCAATCACACCAGCCTCTTCATAGCAACATAAATACATTTTGACAGCCACAGACTAGTTCACCAGATGGGTTGAAGCCATCCCTTTGCGAGTAGTTAATTCAGAACAGGTGATATCTTTCCTTGATTCTTTTATTATCACCAGATTCAATGTTCCTGAATCTCTGATCTTTGACAATGCAACTTATTTCTCCTCTGTTAAATTAACTGAATATGCATTGGAAAAGGGAATAAAATTAAAGTATTCAGCTAATTATTATCCCCGGGGTAATGGGTTAGCTGAATCTTCTAATAAAAATTTAATCAAGATTCTGAAACGTACGATGGTAAATCATCACAGGAATTGGCATAACGCTTTACCGAATGCCTTGTGGGCTGACAAAGTGACTCCCAAAGCTGCTATAGGAAACTCTCAATTTTTCTTGGTATATGGCAAGGAGGCTATTTTGTCTCCTCATTTGTTCTTACCCTCTTTACAGCTTTCCCAGTCAGTGTAGGAGACACCATGTTCTGCCATGGAGCATCGAATTAACACCTTGCATAAACTGGAGGAAGATAGGGAGTTGGCTAGGAAAAAGTTTGAAAAACACCAGCAGACCGTGAAGCGTTGGTTTGACCTCAGAAAGTCAGTCAGTCGGGATTTGGAAGTAGGTGACTTAGTCTTGAGATGGGACAAGGAACATGAAGATAAAGGAAAACATACGAAGTTCCAATGCCTGTGGCTGGGACCATTTATTATTACATAAAAACTTGGTCCTAGCACTTTCAGGTTACAAACATTGGAAGGTGACATTGACAACCTTCCAGTAAATGGTCACCTAATTAAGAGATATTTTTGCTGATCCCCCTCAAGGGATTACCCTGTATATACCTGTGTGGTGTGTTTGCTTGATGGATTTCATTTCGTTTTATTTTTGATTTATTTGCTATTTTTCTTTGTGTGTTGTGAACCTGATAAATTCATCAAACCTCAAACTGATGGCTCATTTCAAGGTCTGTAATTGATCTGTAAATCATGCACGAAGACATTACTATCCTGGAAACTATCATTCTGCTTTACTTCTTGAACAGAAAATGGTGTTTTCATCGTTCTAGATTTTACCAGAAAGGCTTAAACCATGTTAATATTAATTAATTATATCAGTCTCTGCAAAGATTTGCCCAAAGGGATTGGGACGGTACTTGGTAAAGTTATCTATTTAAATATTTTACGCCATCCCTTCTCGTAAAGAGGATCAGATTTTCCTCCCTATCTGCAAAGATAATCTCATTTGGGATTAACAATAATTACGTTCTGGACAAGGATGGACTGGAACATTTGCAAAAAACAATCTGAAGGACAGAAGGTCTCATAACGAGCTGATTTGCTCAGGATCATAGGTTTGCATCCAATAACATTGTCGTCTCCGGTCACCAAGCCTGAGCAATGACCCTTGGATGGAAAACTCTGGGGGGTGAAAGGTCTCATCACGACCCGGTTCATTTTACTGTAATGCAAACTGGTGACTGACATGGTTACTATCTGGTTACCAAGCCTGAACCATGGCCTTCATAAGTAATAAAATTAAAAGAAAATAATGGTAACAGTTCACCCCGACCAGAATTGTATATTTATAACTAGCAGATGGGATACTGGCATTCTGTGGGTTTTGAAGCAACCCTGTCGAGGCTATGGACGCCTGCTGGCAGCAGGGCTATGCTTGTGGTATTGAGATTTTATTCTTTAAAACTAAGCCATTTTACTATTTTACTCTTTAAGGACTGATTTATGTTGGCAATCTGATTTTTATCAAATGAATGACTGAAACTGTAATTCTCTGGTAATTTTTAGAACTGCAAAATGCTTGAATTTGTTTGAGATGTTAAAATAGTATTTTTTGTACAATGGCTCATATTAAGTATTTGATTTCTTCACTCGCATGATTTCAGGTTAAAGAACAGAGATAACTGTTCCACCCAGCAAGTCGCCATCTGTTGTGCCCCTGCTCAACAGCATTTAAAAACCATATTTCATCAAACAAAATCCCATTTTGTTTTGATGAAATGTTCAAATTTTAAAGGGACAAATCCAATTAATTTCCAGCTACTGAAAGGGTGGCCTTCGCTGAGCTACTGATTCAGTGAAGTTCCATTTTTTTGAAAAACAACCTTTGTGAGCTATGTTAGATTAGCGAAATCACTACTATGATATTATTTTGGGTGCATGAGTATTAATGATTCTTACATCTGTTTTGGCCAGCCTAGTCTTGCATCTTATCCAAAACATTACAAATCTATTTTATTGATCGATTTCGTTACTATAACTATTTACAAGCTCACGACATTGCAATAGTTGATCTTGGTATGGTTTGGCACATTATTATCGATTTTATTTGTGAGTTGATTAATGATTATCAATGGTCGCTTCGCTATGACTTTGGTAAAAACCTAGAGCACGAAAGCCAAATGTTTTATGTGCCATATCCGCCTTATCCTAAGTCCACAAACCATGGTTGATATTACCACAAATTTTTATGCTGATCATTATTATATGGTCTGAATTGCAAAGTCTAGTTCGACGTGATGGTTTGTAATTATGTTCTATCATCCGCCACCTTTGAAGGGTAAGTCGAATCTATGGTAGGGGGGTATGCATTATGGTTCATCGTCAGATTGATTTATGTCGTAGCCTCCATCCTGATCCACCTGTTGCGAAATCAATGTGCTATCATGACACTAGTACTGAACCCTGTCCATCATGTTTATGTCTCGGTACTTATCTTCCATCGTGGCTTCCTGTCAATGGAACACTTGTTCTGTGTACAGCAGAGGGCCTCATATCATTAATTCTAGTTAAATAATGATAACATGAGTTATCTGGATTCTTCGACCGTCATTCCTCATTAATCGATTACCTCTATGAGCGATAATTATTTCGTTTATGCCGAACTTGCAGGGGTATAGTCTGCGTTTATGCATGGATCATTTGGCTTATCACAAGCTGAAATTTCATTACCTATTGTTGCTCAGTCTTTACCCGGAGTTCTCGTTCTCTAATTTGCTATCTTGTGCCGAGCTGTGGTATTTGTTTTGTGTGTGGTTACGTGCTCTAACGCGGTCAGTAATGGCGCTAGTAGTAAGGGTTGAGCCCTGTGAAATGACATTGCTGGATTCGAACCCTCAGCTGTTGGCAAAGGTTCAAGCTATTGGGTGGATGCCGTTCATAAGCAAATTCTCTGATTCGAACCCCGAAGTTACAAGGGTTTTCGCTCTCTCTCTGGTTGATTTTCAGGCTGAAGTAGGTGACCTTCATTTTCGGGTAGATGAGCGATCAGTGGCGGTAGCCACTGGTTTGTCACTCACCGATGAAAGATGGTTTAAATACAAGAAGATGGACATTACTGAGTGGCGCCAGCTGCTAAAGAACCCTAGTCAAGAAGTGTCATTTCGCAGTGGAGTAGCTCGCAAGTACTTCAAAAAGGAATGGCTTCCTGTTCTCGACTTGATCCACAGATGCCTGACTTGCGAAGGCTTCTTGTCTTCAGCGTACGTCTATCATCTCAGGCTCATGTCTCCATTTATAGGTTTTCCTCTGAACTTACCTTACTATCTGTTGAAAAGTCTGTGTAAGATGTCTGCTGCCATTAAAAAGGGTCCTAAGAATGTTAGTCATAGTCTATTTCACCATGGCTTAGTCCGCATGTTGATTGACAAGGAGCTGTCGAAATCAAATCGGTCTTGGGATGAGTTCGTCGAGTCCAATGGTTTTTCCTCTTTCTGCCATTGCCAGTTTGAAAACCCTGAAGATTGCAACAAGCATAAAGGACCTAGTCCAACGTCAGTCCCCTCTTCACACAAACCCCTATCAAACCCTGGCTGTATGAGTCCTGAACCTTGCAAAGATCCTGTGTCTAACCCACCGAGAAGCGTTGATACTCCTCTGGTTTCTAAGCATGTGAGGAGGTCTGCATCTCTGTTACCGATTGCGCCCCAAAACAATACAGATAAAATGTGCAATCGTGGGAGAAGCGGACCGAAAGCCAGGTTGGTAGGTAGGTTCACCAAGAGCATGGCAAAAGGCAATGCTGTTAAAACCCCCGTGACAGACAATGTTCAGGTTGAGACTGTGGTCTTAGATGATGAGGAGACGAATATCTCTCTGCCTGTTAATGATAATATTGTTCATCTTGAGTTCGTTTCGAACCATGTTGATGAGAGTCCTCCTGTGATTGACAAAGACACTCCTGTGTGTGAAAAAGACGCCCGAGAGGAACATGTTATTGATCGTTCATTTGAAGTGAAGTCTGTAGAGACAAGCTCGCCTGTTCTTCATGAAGTCGGGGATATGATGCATCCTTTGTTCATTAATTATCTTTTAGACAAAATACGTAAAATCGAAGAGAGGATGAATGAAGTTGTAGCCAATCGTGATTTGATGGAGGCTGACAATATGAAGTTAAAAGAGAAAGTGGATTTGAGTGACAAGTATCTCGTACGTCTCAAAAACCATAAGAACAAACTGATCCGAAGGGTTCTGAAATTACAGAATGAGAATGATAAAAATGAAGAGAAGCTTTCGGAGCTTAACGCTTAAGTCGCACTCATGCAGTTTAGGGGGCAATCGTCGAGTCAGTCGAGTGGTGTGAATATCCAAGTTTTTAATGCGCCTGTAAATTTGTGATGTTTTTGGGTGTATTTGCTATCAGTAATACATTTTGAAGTTTTGATGGATTGATGATCAGGTTACCTCTGTATAGGTACTGATTTGTTTTATTTTTGTTTATTGCATAGTTTTTGTCATTTCGATTTTTTTTTTTGTATGTGTGTTAATTAATTTATTTTCATGTGTTGCATTGCAGGCGATATGGTTGCTGTTCGTGCTGTGGTTTTAATGACTTTTTTTTTTTGGATGATCCTCTATATGATCAGAAACAAAACGACTATCAAACTTTCCAGATGTTGTTTCCTTGTTGAGATTTTCGATTTTTATGGATCAAATCTTACCATTCTTGACGTCTTCACGTATGTGGAAAAATGACATGTTTTACTTGTCATTTTTAAAGGAAATTTGGTTGGGTGATTCGATCTTGGCTATCTCTAGTTTTTAGGACTGTTTGTTTGTGAATATTACATGTATTTAAGGAGAGATAGCAGGTGGGATAGGGGATTGATAGTTCGGGGAACAAGGGTAACAAGACTGCGGTTTGATCTTTTGTAACTGGAGACAGCTTCCTGTCAGCAGATGCAATCTTTAAACTGGTGATTAATTATATACATATTTTACAGTTTATGCTTAACTCATGTGTATGCTATCCTTAGTCTTGTTACTGTTTTCTATATTATATACGTTTGTCATAATCTCTTTTACGATATTGTGCAAATGTATTACGTTTTAGCTATTGACTTATGCTTGTATCAATCTATTAATTAATGCCATGTTATAAATTGGTGACTGACATCGTTATATACATGGTTACATGTCTATTGCATGATCTTGATGATTTCTAAATTTTATTTCGAACATCTTCAATATTATTGATAGTCCGGTTAGCAGATCTGATATTCAGTATTCATTTTGCTCCTGATCAAGATAGTACGTAGATTAGGATAGTTTGTTTTTATTTTTTTGTTGATTATCTTGTTAAAAAATCTATTGGAAACAAATTTCTATATTTATGTTATATACTGGTTACTCTTTTCATTATTGATTATGTACAGATGTAAATAATGTATCTTTGTCTATAATCCAGTCTGTTAATAGCTATTTATTTTTCTACATTTATAAACTGATTTAACTTAGTTTATTAACACTGTAATTAATAACATTTATTAATCTGTACAGACATAGATACGTAACTAATAAATAACCAGTAGTGTTAGATCTATCTATTAGCTTTTTATGCAGTTCAACCTACAGGATAACATAGCCTTTAAACCTGTCAGGAACAACCATCCCAAACAGCTTGGAACCTGCCTTAAGGATCTTGGTCTGGGTTGTATCCCCCGTTGCGTGCATAGTCATCTATGCCCGTCAACACACAGAGAAATAACTATGCTCAAAACAGGGTTTCATTTTTATGCGAGCTTGAAACCAAAAGGTAAACTTTGCTTGAAATAAAAAATACACTTCATTTTCATCAAAAAGTAAGCCAAAAAAACACACAGAACTGAAAGTAACATTAATTAAGTTCTTAGTTTACAAGGATGAAGTATACTAACCTGGCAGTGATTCTAGAGGGTCACTGATAGAGCAGTTCTGCACAAGCACCACTTCTTGATTACTAATCACAGGTGGTGGCATCGTGTTCTGCTAATTGAGTTCAAGGAGAATTTTTTTTGAAAATACACTTCATTTTCATAAAAATGTAAGCAAAAAAACACACAAAACTGAAAGTAACATCAACTAAGTTCTAAATTTACAAGGGTAAAGTATACTAACTTGGAAATTATTCTAGAGGGTCACTGATAGAGCGGTTCTGTATGAGCACCACTTACTGCTTCTTGATCACAGGAGGTGGCACCACGTTCTGCTAACAAATCTGATGATACCAAACCAAAATCTCATTAGATTAGCTAATGGATCTGATTGAATTGATAAAAAACTTGAGCTTGGATTTCGAACAAGTGTTTTGAAAAACTAAGGAATATCATATTAGCTAAAACTCTTCCCCAGTGGAGTTGCCAGATTTGTAGCTAGGAATTTTGCACCTCCTGGGGATAGGAGTTGTTCATCTAGTCTGAATGGTTTATATCTAGAAAAAATGGTACATGATGAGAATGGAAGACATTCCCTAGAATGAGTGGATATCTAGAATCAAGTCTCTTTGATGTTCTAGTATAGTTGGTTCCTTTAAACATGATCCTTCATGGATGTACCTGCATAATCACAAGAAAAACAACAACCAAGATCAAATAGAACCAGAATATAATCCACTATTCTATATTGATGACTAAGGATTTCAATAATAAAACATACGATAATGACACAATATATTTTATGGGAAGGGAACCAATTTTGCATTAAAATAAAAATAAAAAAATTTACAACCTATGTCGTATTGTAGATGTACTCCTTCACAAAGCCAACATCTCATCCCCAATAGTTCCAAATTGCTCCCTAACTCTCACTTATCTGATTTAGGCCAGAATATCAAAGCAACAACATAACTTTACCCTCCCCTCAACCATGGAGAATAAGCCTGCTTTTATAGGCTTGGAATGGATAAAGATGGTTGAGAAATTGGTGGGTGAGGTGGCCAGGAGATCCTACAAGGATGGATCTCAAGCCAAACTGGCCCTAGTGATTAGGGATAAGGGTTCCATGAAGCCTTCTTTTGAGAAACTTCGTGAGAACCTCTATTTTTTCACTTTTTACCAAGGCCACCGCTTCTTCCTCACTGAGACAGAGCAGTGACAGGGCATAACCACACCTTCATCAAAGGGTAAAGGCGGTTCCAACGTTTACTGTCAACACATTAGAAGGAAGAAGGTACCACTTTTTGACTAAAGAGTAGAGGCGGTGTTGGATTTTCACATATATATTTGATGTTTGGACCAATATTCTCACTTCACAATTTGGGATTAAGGGAAAACGCTGAAGTTTGGGGTCTCATCACATGCTGATGATGAGATTTAGGTGTAACATGGTTTTTAGGGAATCACATCAAAGATGGGCGTCGACAGAGTGTGAACCCTTGTTGACAAAAAATTTTCAACAAATTTGACTTACCAAATATGATAAACCCCCATAGGCGGCTAACAAACTTTCTAAATATGTCAAGGACCTCACAAATTGGATGAACCATGAGTGAGTTGTAATGAGTGATGGAAAAACATGTTAAACATTGAATATGGAGAGAAAATCATGGAGGATGGGTTGGAAACAAAATATAGCATGTTCCTAGTTGACTAGCTTTACCTTATCCACAGAAAAGTGAGATAAAAGTAGTATAAAAACAAAATCTGCAGGAATTTAATAAAAAATAATTAAATATTATTATCTTAAGTATGAAGTGGGTTTATAATATCCCAACAATCCCCTTTAATTAATAATTTATGATTATATGTTTGAAATAATAAGATGCATATAGGTGTATATAGGGCCCAACAACAAGGCTATGGCTATCCTTTTGCAATTATTCATGTCCAGAAAAATATGAGAAAAGTGGAAAAAACACATGGGAAAAATACCCCCTCAAGAACCTTGGACAAGGAAAAAAATTTGAAACATGTCTTCAATTATGTCTTTATATTCACTTTAATGATCTAAATGAACTTCTTCTGGAGAAATACTTCATTAATAAGTTTGTAGATTGCGCGATCATGCGCTAGAGTGTAGAATCTGTAAGAAACAATATGATAGACTTGTTGTATCTTATCATCTAATGACGTAGGAGAATTATCTGAATGCTTATTTATGCTATCATACATTTATATGAAAACATAATCTAAAAAGGAAAATAGATATATGCATACTCATTCCCAAATACTATAGAAATTAAGATAATTAGTTCCTTGTATAGCTGCAAAATGGTGATGTGAATCACGTATATTTATTCCAATATCATGTAGAAACTTCCTAGATATGATATGATTCTGAAAATACTTTGATATATAAGAAATATTATCATATGAACTGGAAATACCAAAGGTTTAGTGTCTCCATGAGGATATGGGGTTATATTAGAAAAAGTATGAACAACTAGGGAAAATTGACGAGTGTAAAAATATGAATGATGAATGGAATTGATATCTGCAACATAAGTGCTTAAAACAAATTAAAAAATTTGTAACATAATTCTTATGATAACTAAGGTCATATATAATCAACCAATGAAAAATAAGCAAGACTTGAAACCATTATATATAAGTAACACTGCATAGGAAACCAATGAGGAATCGACTAGTGAACTTGGGGTTTGTATAGTCTTAGGAGTATTCAGAGGTATGGTAGATGGTATGGATGATGTAATAATATTAATATCATCCTTAAAATATGATTCTAAATCATAATTATTATCATTTTAATGAAGTGAGGAAGAGTTTATAAAAGACAAGTCATGATCTAATGAAAAATTACAGTCATTGGGAGATAGATCTACTAGATTGATAGGTGGGTGACTCAAGAAATACATTGAGATTTATGATTCTGATATATCATAAAATGAATATATATCAAATATATGAGGAAATTATTTAACTATGGAACTCAAGGAATAGGTTATATCACCTTGGAATTGTGCACTATGACAATGTTCTGAAGATTCAATATGCTTCTCTAGCTAATCTGGAACTTCAATGTTATGCTTTCCAATAAGTTGAGACATTATGTCCATATTATTCTTGAAACATTTTTTCAAAATATTAAATCCCTTTCTGCAATAAGAACATTTGGATTGACTTCCTTTCTTCTTGAATTTCTTCATTGAATCTTCATCAGTAGGCTTCAAACCTTCATCTTCAATTTCTGACTTTGGCTTCTTCTCTTTCACAATTTTCTTCTCTTTTGATATTTCATTCTTGCTTCCTTGAACTATAAGAGAATGATCCTTTCCCTTGGAGGATCTAAGAGAACCCATATGGATAAATTTATGTTGCTCCCTTGTCACTGAGTCAAATAATTTACTCAAAGAAGGCATTTTCCAATTTGAAATAGAAATCCTAGTAGCATGAAAAGTATACACAAAAACTGAGTATTCAGAATCCAATTTTGATAGGATGGAAAGGATCAATTGATATTACTTCTTCTCAATCCCACATTTCTTGATAAATGGAAAAAGTGACTTGAATTTTGTGAAGAAACACTCAATGGAATTCAAACTGATTGGACTTAATGAGATTAACTCATTCTCCAACTAATGTGCTCTTATCTCATCTTGAAATCAAAAGAGAGACTCAAGTTTGGTCCATAATTGGTTTGTAATGTTCAAACCATGTAGATGAAAGAGTATACTAGGGGAAATAAAGGGGAAATGCAATCCATAGTCTTAATCTAACCTATTATGCCGCTTATCATTCTCAACAATAGAAATTTGTTCATTTTCTAAATCTATAGAAACTCTATAGATAAATAAGAATCCATACTTATATGTTGACTCTCTCAAGAATATTTTCTCTGCAACCTGCATAAATAAAACTAGGAGAAAATATTGTAAGCTCAATTCAAGCTCTTCTTCAGAGAGGAATAAGAGACTGGATGTGCTCTGATAGAGAGAAAAAATACATCCTGAACTCTATAGAATGTAAGAAACATTGCGATAAAATAAACTTGACAACCTATGGGTTTTATACCATGTATAATAGCTCTGAAAACATGTAGAAGTACTAGCTCTTAAGCTAAGAATAAATCACAGGAACTAGATCTAGATACAAGATAATTATCACAAGCATGCACAAGGAAAATAGAGAGATGAATAGTATGATTGAATACAAGAGAAGGGAAGAATGATCCAATATATTTCCATGTAGTATTAATAAACATAGTGTACACTACATGGTACATCCTTCATAGGTAAATTCAATTTTCTTAGCAGACAACTCATCCTAGCTCATAAAGTTGACTTACCGAATATGATAAACCCCCATAAGTGGATAAAGAACTTTCCAAATCTATTAGGAACCTCACAAATTGGATGAACCATGAGTGAGTTATCATAATTGATGGAAAAGCATGCTAAACATGGAGTATGGAGAAAAAATCATGAAGGATCTGTTGGAAACAAAATATAGAAGTTTCCTATTTAATTATCTCTACCTTATCCATAGAAAAGTAGGATAAAAGCAATATAAAGACGTGATAAAGACATAATTTGTAGGAAGGAACAATTACTAAGTTTGGTAGTGAATAAATTTGGTAGGATATAACTACAATTAGGATAAAGGAATTCCTAGGGTATATATGGAAAGTTTTGACCAAGTGGTGTACGTTGATCCCAACTGTCTAGGCTAGTAGGTAGGAATTTAATAAGAAATGATTAAATATTGTAATCCTAAGTATGAAGTCTATTTATAATATCACAACAAATTTAAACTAACATATATTTAATTATGCCTGCAAAATATCATATGCATCAACTTGTTTCATCCCCTATTTATGTTTGTAGGAACCCCCAAATCTTTTTAGGTAAGAGGTTGTTACGGAGTGAAACTTCCTATGGCTTGGGGTGTACCACAACAGATATCTAGACATGAGAAATCAATATTTCCCAATATGAAAGAGAAACCAAACATGTAGCACTAAGGGATATCGAATCGTACCCTATTTTAGATAATTGAAGTAGATTCCCATTGAGATTTTCCAATTCACGCTTGTTTTATAAATTTACTCTCAACAACAAAAAACAAGACAAGCATGCTATACAATAATGTGTTAGACCTACTCTAGAATATATATTCAACAATGTATAAACAATTAAACATATCCATAAATTCAATATTCATTCAATTGCACATTAATTGGACAGGAAAAGATATTTCTATTAATCAAATCAGAGATTACAAGAGTGACAACCTCTGTCGACACGTCTTTGAATAGAATAAATCGAGTCATCCACCTGGGCCTCCACCACCTCAATCCTCCATCTCTCGATAGCAAGCTCACAAGAAAAATGAAATCTTGGGAAGAACACAAAGTGCTCCAAAAGGGACAAAGGGATGCAAACTCAAGTACAAGCAAACTGAGGCAATAATGGACTATAGTTTCTTTTCTCTTCAATTCCTCCTCGTGAATGTATCCAAGGGGTTCCTTATATAGCACTCCAAAAGGGTAATGGAGGGTTGAATCCAATAATTCTCAAAGAATTTGGAAGGCCAAGAGTCAAGTGGTTTGGAATCATATGAGGAAAAATTCAAAACTATTTGGATTTATGCACACATCCCGATGTACGTGGGTTTTAGGTCAAAAGCCACTTGTACACGCGAGTATGGGTTTAAAAGTCACGTACATCAATAAACATGGGTTTTTAAGGGATGATATCGAAACATCAAAGGATACTACAGGTCCATGGGGTCTAAAGAGTCTATAGAAGGTCAGGGAAGGCCATAAATATGTGATCAACAATGTGTGGTAAAATCAGCTATAACAGATGCCCCCTAATGTGTGAGGCCAGAGGGGTAACATGATGGCCGGAATACATAATAAAATCCATCCCATAAGTGGAGTAATGAAGACCTAGGTGGAAGAACCAGCTATCCATCAATACAATACAATGACAAATCTCTACACGTGACGGCAAATACATGGACCAGTCCCAGATACATAAGAGTACAATGGCCATGAATAGACATGATATACAAAATGTGTCATGTATGGTCATCGCCATGTATCATATACAATAGATCAGAATATCCAAAGTGGATGAAGATGTACAATAGATCAAGATCTCCATAATGGCTGAAGATATACAATGGATCAAGATCTCCATAGTAGCTGAAGATATCTGATATACACTAGAATCAAATCACGAGAGTTGAACACTAGCAAAATCAAGGAGGTACCATACATAGAATTCCACCAAGATGGAAGGTATTCTACACAAATTTATATGATTACATGTCCTACTATGCGAATAGATGTGACGAGGTTGAACATAGTAGTCGATCATTTGATTATCAGTCATTGATGTATACCATTAACAAACGCGAGATCACCCACCAATAATGAAAATGTGAATCAACGTACAGAGTGCAATCTAACAAGTGTGAATAGATATGTTGAGTTCAAACACTTGGAATAATCCATTGATCAAGGGACATTGATGTATTCCCAAAACCGTCGATGGTGAGAGAAACTACCACTAATGAATGTAAGTCTCAAGGCACCCAAATGACTCTAGACTCCTATTCTAGAATAAGTGATCTGATGTCGATGGAATGGAATCCTCTCGAAGGAGGGAATTAAGGCATCCCCCATCAACCAACATGAGGTACTCAACAATGTTGTATAATGTGGAAGAAATCAACAAAAAAAATGTGCATGAACCAGTAACAGTACAGGGAATTGCTGACATGCAAAGTCAAGATAACTGAGGAATGGTCGACTCAAGCTTCAACTTCCTTCGAACAAGAGAATAAAAGAAAATGGTGATTGAAGGCAGGCAACATGGACTCAATATGCAAACTAGGACATCTCTGTGACACAGGAGAAATCAACAGAGGCTCCATAGGGACTGGAAGCTTAACCAGTCGGTGCAGATAAACTCAGAGTAACGAGTACAACTCCTAATGTCAAACTAATAAACCAACCAACGGATGTGATTTATAGTTGTCTGTTCGAACGCGACACGACTCGAATGCTATCAAAGATAACATCTTTTCTTGTTCATCTTTTTGGTTTTTTTTATTTTTTTGGAATTATCTGATATTTTGAGAAGCTTGAAAAAGAATAAAAGTGATTTATAGTAGAAAATTAGGAGGAGACGAGTGTCAGGGGGAAAAGAAAACTAGTTCCAAGCAGTGGAACATGCCTATTCTTAATGCAAGGATATATGTGTAGGATAATGACACTCAGGGGAAGGTCTCCTCTTAGTAAAAGGGAGGATCAAGCTGCAAAAGATATGTAAAACGGATTTACTTGGCTAGACATGATAGAAGATCATGCGATATGACTAATAACTCAAAGTCAGGGTGCCAACATAAAGCTAAATAAGGTAAGAAAAACCCATGAAAATGTAGTTACAACTTGATATATACAAGGGATTCCCATGGGAAATGGACAACATAAATTTCAAGAGGAGTATGAAGCTCTTACTCAAGGACATAGCAGGACTAAAAAGGGACTCCACACCCTAAAAGAGAAATGTCAACATGGGTACCAAATGCAATATAGGATATAACTAGGGTACCCATGTACGAGAAATCTCTATCATTCTCATAATGCCACTTCTAAAAGGAGCATGAAGTTTTCGTGACATAATGGAATGGGTTCGTACCTAAGGTTAAAATTAAATGGGTATAAGGTCATACAAAATGCAGGCGGACATGAAATCCTAACCTATATGCCAGTTCAAACATTATACTTGTAATAGATATGAACGGTTCAAATACCTCAGAGAGAGTGTACAAAAAACTAGACCCTACATGAGAATAATATTAGTCCAAAACAACTGGAAATAGTTAGTAAAGAGTCCAAACTAGAGGATATAAGAAGGATTGATCATGACAACTTCATTTAAAGGAAACAATGTAGTGGACGATGGGACATAAAAATGAATGTAAGGTGTAGACCCAACATTCATGTATCCACTACCACCCCCGTGAGGGTGAAAACTAGTGTAAAGACCGAGCGAAGGGAATAAAAATACTCCACAAATGGAGTAGAGGATGGAATATGATCATTCTCAAATCCATGAGCATGGTAAGGGGATGTGATGCCCCCAAGTCCGACACCAGGTTCTGTACTAGGACCAAGGATGGGTGACAAGATATGAGGCAGGCCGCAAATAAAAGGATCTGAACTCAATAGAACATAAATAGACTTAAGTAACCACAATCACAAAGGCCAACTAGCACACAAAGAGCACACTCCTAAGAAAATATACAACCAAAATACAATTAAACTAAGGGCAGGATATGTGAGCTCTTGAATGCAACAAGTATGTCTTTCCTAGGAGAGGCTCAAAAATCCTATACACTACAAGCATAGGTACATAACCAATTATAGTGGCCCTCAGATTCAACACATATAGTGACTATGATGTCCAACCCCTCCCTGGCCAGGACACCTGCAGAGTAAGCTATGCAAATACCCCCTTGATAACCTAGGAAAGGAAACTAAGGTCACCCTAATATAATAAATTCTCAAGCAGACAGTCATAGGAGGGATCAACCATATGGGAAGGGTAGAAAATCCCGAAGCCCAAAAGAGCCCCAAAATATAAATACAATCCTGGAAATATCTCTAGCACTCACAAAAGAGACCAAGGGATATCCCAATGAAAATTGTGCACGTTTCCTCATTCTTAACTTCCATGTAAGAGGAGTGTCGTGAGAAACACTAATTATACCAAGGATTTCTTTGTCTCACCTAGACAGACACCTACTTTTTTTTATTTGTCTTGGACAATTAACTCACAATGAACTAAAAACCTATTCTTGTTGATGCACCATATAAAAGAAAAGAGTGTAATTCAGTTTATTAAAAGTTGATGTTAATTGGTTGTGATTACTCAAAGGGAAATGGTCATGCAGGTAATGAAGTTATGACTTAGTGATGAAATAAAAGTGTACACCTAACATGCAATTCCAAGTGCAATCTTGTAGAACGAAAAATAGGGTGTGCTTAATCTGAAAATTATTTAAGGATCTTTATAACCATTATTTGCATGTGAAGTTTAAAATGTTAATTACTCACAAAAAATATTTAAAATGCATATTTAAATAGCATCCATCAACATATAAACACATTAGAATGTAAGCAAACCATCAATGGACAAGATCTGATAACGGAGTTCACCAGGCCCCCTGGCTATGTCTTCAGGCCACTTCCAAATGGGAAGGCCGATAGATAAAATATTCAAATGCTTACAAAATATGTCTTCTGGAAAAAATTCCGAGTTCTATCACTCAAACATAGAAACAAACCGCACCACTACGTTCCTCTCGAAAAATCAAGAAAACTGATTATAAACTCGACCCTGTTTGCTTGAGGTCTCCTCTGGCACACAATTCGAGACAACTAATCTGCAGGAAAAAAAATAAAAAAATACTAAATGTTCTGTACTTTGTCTCGGGAAATGTGCATTTACTTCTCTACAAAACCTTGCATCCAAACTCTGATTTCTAAACATGCCCAAACTCTGTCACCGTGACTGGAAAACGTGGTTTTTATAGTGTCTCGGTGCCCAAGAATTTAAGCGATTGGCACCAAACTTCTTACATAACCATATTTTATTACTTATTTTACATAACCATATTTTATGAACCTAACATGGAGCCACCATATTCCAAGTACATTACCATATCATAATCACAATATGGTGTAACAAACTATTGCAACGTGGTAATATATATATGCCAATGCTTTAGCCAAAGTCCGACCTACCATAACAAAAATCAACGTGTTATGTTAATACCCCAAGTAAGGAAGTTATTGATCAAGCTTGATTGATTGACTATGCTGGGTGTGATGAAAGCCTAAAATGTGCAGGCTATCCGACCTTACGGTGCCCCTTTTGTTTTGATTTTCAGGTTTTTAACAGTTGAAAGCATTTGCTCCAGCAGATTCAGATGGCTTCTTCTGTAGAACTCTTGACTCTGTTCAATTTCCACTCATGGAAAGGAGACATGGAGATCCAACTACATGCTAGAGGACACTATAGGGTCACTATGGACACTGAAGAAGAGCCTGCTTCTGTGACAAACAAAGCTATATTCCTGAACAAGAAGGATGAAGCATTTGGATTCTTGTGCCTCTCTGTTTCTCAGGATCTTCTTTTCCATCTTTCGGGGTTGAAGACTCCAAAGGAAATTTGGGAGAAATTGGAAACCCTGTATGGAAAGTAGGGTGATTTGAGAGTATACGAGCTTGAGAATGAGTTAATGTCTCTCCATCCTTCCAATTTTGAGACCTTGAATGACTTTTTCACAAAGTTCAAGCACATTGTCTTACTGTTGAAGCAATGCAAAGTGGAGAAGGAGGATGATCAGCTCATCCTCACCATACTCTCCAAACTTGGAGCTGATTATTCAGTTTTTGTATCTACGTTTCGTGCGGGGAATATCACGACCCCTGGATGGAAGATGCCTACACTCAATGCCTTCATTGAGTCCCTAACAAGTGAACATGATAAGCTTGTCCAGATGGGGATCATCAGATCCTCCTGTGATCAAGCCCTCCATGTCTCAGGGCCCAAAGATCTGAAGGGTAAAGGAAAGCAGCAGAAGAACCCAAAAACTAAATTCAAAGCTCCTAACCCTAAAGTTGAAAAGCAGCAGCATGATGAGTCTTCTGGCTCAAAGAAGAACAAAGGAAAATGGCATCATAGAAAGTAAAAAATCAAGTGTTCATACTGCGGGAAGGGCTTCCACCCTGAACATGCCTTCATGAAGAAGAAACTTGATGAAGCTATCTCTCTCCTTGAGAGAAATCACATCAATCTTCCGAAAAGCTTTTGGAGGAGAGATCAGCAAGATCGGTAACCACAACATGAAAGAGGTCATGCCCTCATGGAAAGCACCTCGAAGTCCAAAGCACTCTTGATAGATTCTAGAGCTTCATACCACATGATGGCTGAAAGAGACTCCTTCTCATATTTGGAGACCGAAAAATCCATCCCCATTCACATGGGAGATGACTCCACCATCATTTCAGAAGGACAAGGTACGGTTGATCTTGAGAATGGCTATTTTTCAAATGTTTTGTATGTACTGTCTCTGGCATCAAATCTCCTGAGTGTCTATCAAATGGCACATATGGGAGTACCCAAGAGAGTATCCTTTAGTCCGAATGATGTAGAGATCACGGAACTTGCATCTAGGAAACTTGTTGAAAAAGGCCTTGCAAACCATCATGCAAAAGCCTATGAGTTTTCCCACTTTGTGGCAGATGCAAAGCCCACCACACTACTGACTCATGGAAATGAAGTTAGTAGACTGTGGCATGAGAGGTTCGGCCATATCAACTTCAAATACTTGTAGCAATTATAGAAAAACTCCATGCTTGAAGGCCTCCCAGTCATCAAGGTAACCATTGGAATTTGCAAGGGTTGTGTTGTTGGAAAGCACCCTGAGCACAAGTTCAATCGGAGGAAGGCAAGCCAAGTTACATGCATCTTGGGACTGATACATTATGATATCAGAGGTCCCATGCCTATCACATCCATGAATGGATCAAAGTATCTTCTGACTTTTATTGATGATTTTTCCAGGTACACATGGGTCTTCTTTCTCAAAAAGAAGTCTGAAGCGTGTGAAAATTTCACTGAACTGAAGACCTTGATTGAGAGTGCATCTGGCCAAAAGATCAAGATCTTGAGATCTGATAATGGAAGGGAGTATGTTAGTAATGATTTTATTCACATATTCTCCCAAAGTGGTATTCAGGTCTAGCATTCAATTCCCTACACTCCCTAGCAGAACGGTGTAGTGGAAATGAATAATCGATTTCTCAAGGAGATGACCACCTGTATGTTGGAATCAAAGAAGTTGGCTACAAATTTGTGGGCTGAATCCATGCATGCTGCAACATACATTCATAATAGAGTTCCATACTCATCTATGAAAGGGAAGACCCCTTTCTAAGAATACTTTAGACACAAGCCGGATGTGTTGAACCTACGGGTGTTTGGGTCCACTGCATGGGCCCGAATTCTACTTGATAAAAGGAGGGCTTTGCAACCGCAAAGCATAGAATGTCTATTTATTGTGCATCCTGATGAATCAAAAGGTTTCAAGCTACTGGATATTAAAAAAAAAACAGATCATCATCAAAAGGAGTGTCAAGTTCGATGAGCCTCTTCAGGAGGTGGAACTAGTGAAGGAGAAAACTGCTGAATTTCGTTCTTATTTTACAGAATATTTGGACGATGAAATTGGGGGTGATGACCTTGATTTGGACTCTCTGATTTTTTATATCTATGTATAGAAAACATCAGATGCTGAATCCGAACCTGAAGTACAAAATCATCTCCCAACATGGGCTCGACAGACACTCTCCTCCGCAGGAGATAACATTGGAAATTCGGATGATCCAAGGAGAACTCGGTTTGATTTCCAAAGAGCAGGTATTGCGATCTCTTGTCCTGATTATTTTCTGTCCAAAACTTGTTATTTCATGATAAGTTCAAACCCAAATTCCTAATACCATGCTCGAAAGGATCTGATATGGCAAGTTGCAATGGATGAAGTGATGAATTCTCTTCAGAAAAACACTACTTGGGAGCTAGTTTATCTTCCTCCGGGAAGGAAATTGGTTCAATGCAAGTGGGTGTTTCAGACTAAGGTTGATGAATATGGTAGCACCTACAAATATAAGGCAAGTCTGGTGGAAAAAGTTTTCTCCCAGGTCCAAGGTGTGGACTACCATGAGACTTTTGTACTGGTTGCAAAAATGGACTCCATCCGCCTAGTTTTGGAAATTCCAGCATCTAAGCACTGGGAAGTGCATCATATGGATGTTAAGTTAGCTTTTCTGCATGGATATCTTCATGAGGAGATATACATGAAGCAACCTAAGGGCTACATCACTGATCCATCTTTGGTTTGCAAGCTAAAGAAGTCACTATATGGGTTGAAACAGGCCCCAAGAGAGTGGTATTCCAAGATGGATGCCTTCCTTCTCTCGTAAAACTTTCAAAGGTGTAGATTAGATCCAAATGTGTATATGCAGCAGTTTTATGGTCATTTGATTATTATTGTTTTATATTTTTATGAATTACTGATCACAGGTAGCACAGTTGCTTCTATTTCAGTCATCAAAACTGCTCTCCACAATGCATTCGAAATGAGCGATTTGGGGCTCTTAAAACAATTTTTGGGGCTCAAAATTGAGCAAAACTCTAATGAGATAATGGCCACTCAGTCCAAATACATATCAAACCTATTAGTCAAGTTTAACATGGCTGAATGTAGGCCTACATTATTCCCTTTCCTTTCAGGGATCAACCTTGAAGAAGGAAAAAGCACACCTCCCATGGACTACACTATTTATCAACAATTGATTGGTAGCTTGTTGTACTTGACTCATTCTCGGCCTGATATATGTTATGCCATGAATTCTATATCAAGATACATGCAGCAGCCCCATGATGTTCATTGGAAGGAAGCCAAGAGGATCCTCCAGTACATTCAGGGAACCAGGACCAGCGGCATTCACTATGTTGTAGACTCCGAGCTAGAGTTGGTTGGATACACAGATTCCGATTGGGTGGGTGATTCTATTGATTAGAAGTCAACTTCCAGATATGTATTTATGTTTGGTGGTGGCCCCATTTGTTGGTCTAGCAAAAAGCAGGCCACCATAGGCTTGTCTTCAGCAGAGGCCGCATATCGAGGAGCGGTGAATGCTTGCATCCAAGCTGTTTGGTTGCAAGGCATTATTTTCAGAGTTTGATCTTGGTAGTACTTTGTTCACTGTCCTCTTTTGTGACAATCAAAGTGCTATTAAGATATCCACATATCCAGTTACCAGGTTGAGGTCCAAGCATGTAGAGATACATATGCACTATATCAGGGAGCTAGTCCATGACAGGACCATCATTCTGCAGTATTGCTGGACTAATGAGTAGATTGTAGACATCTTCACCAAGAGCTTTTCAAAAAAGAAGTTCACTTACCTCCGTTCACTATTGGGGGTGAGTTCATCAGGGTGATCCAACTACTTTCAATGTTCAGCTTGAGGGGGGGTTTTTCCCACTGGGTTTTCCCTCTTTTCCTCACTTAGTTTGTTTATTGTGCATTGTTTGAGTTTTAGTATTGTACAGGGTGACCCATGGCCTTAGTTGTTGGGGCCCTAGCATTCTTATGCTCTTTATGTTTTCTACTCCTCCTCAGTATAGCTTAAGGGGGGGTGTTGGAGACATTTACCACCATACACACTCATTTTGGTCAATTTGGCCTGGTTAAACCACTATCCTAAGTTTTATTGACTTAATTGACATCAAAGGAGCACTGGATGATATCAGCATGAGCACACCCACGCCTACCTTTAGTCAAGGAGGCTAACTTATCCTTCTGCTACATTCGAGGAGGCTAACTGGAGCACTCCGGGGGTGATCTGAGTGTCATTAATGCCCCATATTGCTAACTGATGGTTACAATCAGTTAAACAGAGCAGTGAAGGCACCTTCCTTCATTAAAGTGATTATTTAATTATTATTTAATGAACTGGAGTCAACAGGGGTGCCTCTAATCACTTCTGATGGTTAGTTACACTTCAGTTAACCTCATCATGGTTCATTGGAGTCATTGATGTGCTACCACTTGTTGGTTGGCTTGCAGTGACATGTGTCTGACCTACTTTCAGTTAGACTCAGTCATTTATTGCATTTCGACTTTAGTTAGGGCTCAGTTGAGTCAATTAGCATTTTGATCAGTGGTTAACTTGAGTGTTGACTATGGCTTACATTTAGTTAAGCTAGACTCACTCATTCAATTCGAATGACCTCCTTGGGAATTCGAATTTCTTTGGCATTCATGCTTCCAGCATGATCATTGTATTGTATTATTCATTATTCATTTGATTATATAGATCTGCTACTTCCATTGCAGCACCATTTTGCCAATTTTATGATTATCTGTTTGTATTCTTTGTGAGACTGTCTTTTCAGTTCCTAGACCACTATGACAAATTAATAGAAGGTTCAAAAGGGTATTCTCATTTTCCTGAAGCATTATCCTTTGCTTTCTCCTTCTTTCTTTTCTTCTTATCCAACCTTTCTTGATAATATGCAAATAACTTTTCAACTCTATCTGCCATCTGCTAGAAAGCTTTGCGGAATTCCTTCTCATCTTCTTCTCAGTAGTCTTCACTTGCCATTTTATTTCTTCTTCTTGAGCCAATTTCTGAATCAAATGCTTCAAGCTCTCCACCACACTAAAACCTGGATCTTGTTAACATAAAAACTTCAAAATGCAATGGTTAAACTCGCTCTGATACCAACTTGATCTGAAAATTATTTAAGGATCTTTATGACCATTATTTGCATGTGAAGTTTAAAATGTTAATTACTCGCAAACAATCTTTAAAATGCATATTTAAATAGCATCCATCAACACATAAACATATAAGAATGTAAGCAAACCATCAATGGACAAGATCTGATAACGGAGTTCTCCAGATCCCCTGGGTAGGTCTCTGGGCCACTTCCAAATGGGAAGGCTGATAGATAAAATCTTCAAATGCTTACAAAATATGTCTTCTGAAAAAAATTCTGAGTTCTGTCACTCAAAAACAGAAACAAACTGCACCACTGTGTTCCTCTTAGAAAATCAAGAAAATTGAGTATAAACTCGACTCTGTTCGATTTAGGTCTCCTTTGGCATGCATTTGGAGACAACCAACCTACACAAAAAAAAAATACTATATGTTCTATACTTTGTCTTGGGAACTATGCCAATACTTCTTTGCAAAATCTTGCATCCAAACTCTACTCCGATTTCTGAACATCCCTGAACTTTGTGACCATGACTAGAAAACATGGTTTTTATAGTATCTCAGCGTTCAAACATTTAATAGATTGGCGCCGAACTTCTTGCAACGGTTAATCCCGTAGCATAACGGTAAAAACGCACCACCCGAAAGATATGCCTTTCCTTCCTTCATGCATTTTACATGGTGGTATATGTATTAACATAACACGTTGATTTTTGTTATGGTAGGTCGGACTTTCCCTAAAGCGCTGGCATATATATATTACCACGTTGCAATAGTTTGTTATACCATATTATGATTATGATATGGTAATGTAGTTGGCATACGGTGGCTCGACGTTAGGTTCATAAAATATGGTTATGAGATATGCGGTGGCATATATATATATATATATATATATATATCGGTGCTCCCCACATTATAGTATAACCCTTTTTCTCCATGTTATAACATAACCTTTGCTCCAACATGTGGATCCTAGCACGTTGGTCCACCATTTGTTTAACATGTTCCTTATAATATGGTTTATAACATATTTTCCATTTTTTTGAATGTTTAAACTTTAATAAAGATTTAAACCATATCTTAATATAATATTTTGAACCATGTTAATGGGTCATGGTGGCCTTATCATGAGGTCTGGGGTTCGATTCCTATAGCCCCAACATTACATTTTCACCATGTTTTAGCCACTTTAATTATTTTTTATGAAACTTTAAATTTGGATATCTTCTGTGTTTAAAGGCCTTTTTGCATGAAACAAGCATCACTGGAAAGCTGTTGACGAGCTCTTTCATTTTGTAATCATGTATTTCCGTTTTGAATACTTTAACTTATATCTCCCTTGAGATGATCCACCTGGATCAATGCCACTACATGAGATGCATAAATATGTATTGCTTTTCGAATGCCAACACAATCCTTCCTATATGAAATCCTAAACACAACTCTCATCGAAGCAATTCAATACAAGTACCTCTTCAAATACATATCTAAGATGCAAGGAAGAATGCAACTAATGTATTTTTCACTATAAAAGAATGAAAAATGCGGTAAAAGTCATTTAAAACTCTTAGTCTCTGCAGCAAGTATAAAACAAAAGCCCAACAAGACACGGAGACAAAAAGACTAATGCACTAATGGAAAAACAAAAAGGAGATAAATGACTAGAACTAATTTCAAAGAAAAATCAATGAAAAAGTAGTCTCTGGTCATGAAAGAAGCAGTCACCAGACAACATCAGAACCCAGGAAGACCCAACCACACTCATAGCCCACCCAACAACTTCCCAAAAAATCAAACTCAACCAAAAGGGAGGATATATGCGACTGTATAAAGAAAAACTACGTATGTATGCGAATTTTGGCCAAAATCCCGTGTATGTATGCGAGTATGGCCAAAATCCTATGTATATAGAGAAGAAAGTGGTAAAGAGAAGGAAAAGGGTCAAACCACTCAAGGGGAGTGTCAATGTATGAACATACTATAAAATGCGCCAGATAAATAGGGAGAAACAAAGAGAAAGTCAATAATATGAAGCACATTGTGCCCTTGACCCCCCCAAAAAACAAGGAACATCCATAGTGGATTCACAAATTCTGTTATGGAGAGAAACTTCCTATGGCTTGGGGTGTGCCACAACAGACAGTTAGACAGTAGAAATCAATATTTTCCAATATGCAAGAGAAACTAAACATCTGGCACTAAGGGATATCGAATCGTACCTTGTTCTAGATGGTTGAAGTAGATCCCCATATAGCTATTCCAATTCATGCTTGTTTTAGCAATTCGCTCTCAACAAGAGAAAACAAGACAAGCATGCTATATAATAATGTGTTATACCTACTCTAGCATTATATTCATCAATGTGTAATCAATTAAACATATCCATGGATTCAATATTCATTCAATTGCACATTAATTGGATAGGAAATGATATTTCTATTAATCAAATTGGAGATTACAAGAGTGACAACCTCTGTCGGCACGTCCACGAACCAGAGAAACCAAGTCCTCCACTTGGGCCTCCACCACCTCAATCCTCCATTTCTCTATAGCAAGCTCACAATACAAAGAAAAGCTTGGGAAGAACACAAAGTGCTCCAAAGAGACAAAGGGATGCAGACTCAAGTACAAGCAAACTAAGGCAACAATGGACTATAGTTTCTTTGCTCTTCAATTCCTCCTCTTCAATTTATCCAAGGGGTTCCTTACATAGCGCTCCAAAAGGGTAATGGAGGGTTGAATTTGAGCATTCTTGAGGAATTTGGAAGGCCAAGAGTCAAGTGGTTTGGACTCATATGAGGAAAAATCCAAAACTATTTGGCTTTATGCACACATATTGATGTACGCTGGTTTGAGGTCAAAAGTCGCGTGTACACGCGAGTATGGCTTTAAAGGTCGCGTACAACAATAAACAAGGTTTTTTAAGGGATGATCTTGGAACACCAAAGGACAATACAAGTCCATGGGGTCTAAAGAGTCTGTAGAGGGGCAGGGAAGGCCATAAATATGTGATAAACCATGTGTGGTAAAATCAACTATTACAGAGGACAAGCCCAACCTCTGTTACATTTTCCCTTACTCGATTATTAGAACCCACCTCACATTGGTGACCATATAGTACCCCCTAGATTTGAATACAATGCCATGTATATCCCCACAGGTTGGGGAGTCCATTAATTTGACAACTAGAAAGAAAGCCATATGAAATGGTTCATATTGTCACTCATTCTCGATTTCGTAAAAAGGATTCCCAACATGGATTTTGTTTTCAGCCCTTTCTTGACTCAAAAAATTAAAAAATTGTTGAGTGAGCTTGTTCCTTTCAGAATTGTTAAAATGACTTGAAAGTGTCAGAATTCTAATGGTTATATTAGATATTCAAACAATTCGTATTATTTTCAGCATAATGATAAGAAATAGGATCATTGAAAGAAATAGATGTAGAACAACAAAAAATAACAAAAATATTTTACTTTGGGAAACTACAAGGCAGAAACCCTTGCCACCTATTTAGTTTATATTAAGTCACAAAGAACAATACCAAAACAAGATAAGATAAATCCCAAAGACAAAATTAGCTTCCTCTTCTTTCCAACGAACTTCTTCTTCTCTCTCATGTGCACTTGCTTTAGTGCAATGTGTTTCCAAATGAGAGGTGCAACCTCTCTATTTATACTAATCACGTGTGTGACTTTTTTCCTTAGCTAGGTTGACTTCTTACTCTTACAATGAGGATTTGTCTAGGGAGACTCAAAATAACATTTATATAATATTTATTTTGGGCACTATTAACTTAACTTATAACATAAGGTTTACATTTATTCTTACAAGACTTTTACGTGACAAAGTACATCAATAATATCCCCCAAAGAGGTACACCAATAATATAATAAAAGTACAATAAAAATATTTTCCAAATTTACACGATCTTCAAGACTCACTCTTAACAAGAAAGGTATTATTCAATCACCATCATCATCGCTGCACATCATCATTAGACCACTAAATATCATCACTGTACATCATCATTTGATATCATCACTATTGTTGTGACTCTTAACATGGAATTGACTTGTGACATCTATTGAATCTATACATAATAAGAATTCCTACAGAGCTAGCCCATTTTCATGTTCGGTGTATATCTATACAACAACCAACCCTTTTTCATGTTGGGTGTACCTCTACAGAGCAATTTTTTTTTCATGCTAGATGTATATCCATACAAAAACCATTCATTTTTCATGTTGGTTGTACCTTTATAGAGCCAACCCTTTTTCATGCTAGAGGTATATTCATATAGAAACCAACCCTTTTTCATGTTAGGTGTCCCTCTATAGAGTCAACCATTTTTCATGTTGGATGTATACCCGTACAAAAAAAACCCTTTTTTTATGATGGATGTACATCTACAGAGCCAACCTTTTTTTATGCTAGGTTTATATCCCATACACATCTACAGTTCGAGCCCTTTTTCATGTTGGATGCAAGACCCATACATCTTCCATAGTGCCAGCCCTTTTTTCATGATAGACGTGAATACCACATGTATTCCATAGAGATAATCATTTTTTCATGATAGATGTGAATACCACACATTTTCCAAAGATCCAAACCTTTTTCATCATGGATGTGAATACCACACGTCATCCACCGAACCAACCATTTTTCATGCTAGATTTGAAGAACACTAATATGAATCAAGGATTTGTCACTCCCTCTTTTGATGGAAACCAATATAGACAACTCCAAGATTTTCCCTGAAGTACTCAAACTTTTCTCTTGATAGAGGATTAGAAAATACATCATATATATGCTCGTCTATCGCAAAAAATTGGATCTTACTTGATCCTCTTTGCACCATATCCATGATATAGTGATACAATATCTCTACATACTTCAACATGTCATGGAACATAGTGTTATTGGACAACTTTACATGATTCCAGTTGTCACATAATACACAATTTGCCTCTAACTTGACATCAAATAATCCCACAACTATCTGTCTAAGCTACACTGACCCACAACTAGCTGATCAAGGTGCAATATACTCTTCCATAGATATTCTCAGTGCTACACTCGTTTACTTCTTGCTAAACTAGGAAATCATGATAGACCCAAAACTGAAGAAGCACCCTAAAGTTCTCTTCCTATCCATAGAACTACCAACCCAATCTGAGTCAACACATCCCTTTAGGATAATCCTTTGATTGTTGCATATCTAAGGTCATACTCAATCATACCCTTCAGGTACCTCAACACATACTATATTTCAATCATGTGAA
This sequence comes from Pseudotsuga menziesii, assembly GCA_001517045.1. Classification (NCBI taxonomy): domain Eukaryota; kingdom Viridiplantae; phylum Streptophyta; class Pinopsida; order Pinales; family Pinaceae; genus Pseudotsuga; species Pseudotsuga menziesii. Next base: position 119,664 of record LPNX010903081.1, on the reverse strand, counting down.
CAAGTCACAATGCTACAATATACCGATTGATATGTTTATCGCAAAGAATATATCCAACCTCGTGTTTGTTAAGTACATCAATGAACCAGGCATCTACCAATATATTGTGGCATTAACTGTCTCTGAAGTTGTGTCATGATTAATTAACCAAAATTTGTCCACCTTACATATGACATAGCATGATCAAACCTATATGTCATTTACCACTTTTCATTTCCACAACTTTCAACTTCATTGATCCAAATATCGTAATTCAATCATAAAATTCCATTTTTAAATATTAATTGGATCATTTAACCCAAAATTTATGAGTCATGTTCCCTAAAATGACCTTTTGGATATTTACTTTTTCAAAAAAGGAAACTTGACACTTTCCCAAAATCATAGATAAGGATCCCAAAAATCATGTAGAAAAAAAGGAAACTTGGAACCTACCTAAAATCATGGATAATGATCCCAAAAATCATGGAGAAGAAAAAGAAACTTAAAAAACTCAAAAATAAAAAAATACAAAAATATCTGATTGATCCTTATCTTTCCATCCTACCTATACTTCCTATAAATTTACCATGAAGGCCCCCCATTAAAACAAAACTTCTATAGTAATGTCGCATACCGTTATTCTACTAAAATGTTCCCCTCGGATTTGAAAATTCCTTGAGTATTCCTATTTCACCTTTGTTGGAGATTTGCACCTCGTAATGTGTGGCTGGAGAACACTAGGTTATTAGGAGAGAAGGATCACACTTAAACATAAATATATTGGGGCCCCCTTTACTACTGTTAAAAAAATGTAACTTCAGAAGATATTCTAGTTGTATTGTATTCCTCCTATTGGAGATGAGTTTGTTGTTGTTAGAGTCATTGAAGGATGTAATGTAAACCTCCGAATGTAAGTCGGGTCATTATTACCCAAGTGTCAATATAATAAATTCTATTTGTAATGTCCATTTTGACAAGTCAACCCTAACCTCTAGTGAATTCGGCCCCACCAAGTTAGAGTTCAAGTCAACAGAAGAATATAAATAGGGAGGCTCTCCCCTTCATTTGTACTCACTCACTCAAGCAGTTTTTTCAAAAGGGAGAAGAACTGGTGCTCTAGAAAGGAGTAAATAGTATTTTTCTGGGTTTTACACTATTCTGGTTGATATATATACTGAGGAATTTTTGCGGGGTTTTCTCCCTTGTGGTTTCCCCGAGGAAAATATTTGTGTTCTTGTGTTCTTATGTTTTTTGTGCATGGTTTTCTTTCAGTTATATTCTAGTAATTTGTTTTAAGATATCATCTAAGAAAATTGATGAAACTTAACATGGTATCAATGCCACCCTGAAAGGAGGCACTGCACAACTAGGGTTTTTCATTCTGAACAAATCGCTTGATAGATCAGCTAGGAAATAGGGCTCCCTCAACTCTCCCTTGAAGAGTGCATCTTTCTATGAAGATAGATCCAGGATCCAAGAAGTTTTAGTTTTTGACTTGTTACTGCTACCGGGACAAACTAGGGTTTCATTTTTTCTGAGACTCCAACATCAATCTTAATAAAAGCAAGTTATAGTATACCTTTCCTTAAGGAGACGCATATTTTCCACTCCTCAACCCTATTAGGGTTTCCTGTTGGGAAATTAGGGTTTCTACATCAAACCCTAGGTCATAAAGAAGTAGGTAAACCATACACTATTTTCTTCAAGTAAGTATTGTTCCTCCTTGTTCCATTTGAAGTTATCATTTTGTTGACGATAACTAAGAACACCAAGCTAGATTAAAATCTTGAAGGAGCTGAAAATTTCAGAGCATGGAAGTATAGGATCATGCTCATCCTACAAGAGAATGATCTAGAGAAATTTGTGAAGGAGGAAGTGAATGAACCAGAAGAGGAGGAAGATAAGTCCAAGCATAAGAAGGATATGATCATAGACAAAAGGATCATAGCTGACTCCATCAAGGATAGCTTGATTCCTCAAGTATCATCAAGGGAAAATACAAAAGAAATGTTTGATGCCCTTTCCATTCTATTTGAAGGGAGAAACATCAATAGGAAGATGACTCCAAGGAATCACCTCAAAAGTGTGAAGACTCAAAAGTCAGAAACTATGCAAACTTATTTTTCAAGAGTGTCTCAAATCATAGATCAATTAGAAGCCATTGGTGATACAGTAGAAGAAGTAGAAATTGTGATGACCACCCTAAATGTTCTTCCAAGATATTGGAAAGCTTTTATCTGAGGAATCTGCTTAAGAAGTAAACTAACCAAATTCATAAATCTATGGGAATAATGTGCCCAAAAAGAAGAAATAATCCTAGCCATAGAAGTGAAGCTAAATGATAATGAAGATCAAACCTTAAGAACCCATGCCAAAGGAAAGCACAAAAGGAAGAGTCATGTTCATCCTCAAAAGACTCAAGGGTTCAAAGGACCCAATAAAGACTTCACTAATTATGAGTGCTTCACTTGTCACAAGATGGGACACATTTCCATCAACTGTCCCATGAAAGCAGAAATAGTTAAAAAGATGAAAAGATTCCAAGCTCATGCTGTTGAAGATAGTGATCAATAAGTAGAAGAGGAAGCAAAGAAAGATGAAGAATCCAGTGAGAATATGTACTAATCCCTGCCTTAACAGGATCAGTATCACCAGGAAATGACAGCCGGTTAGTAGACATTGGTGCATCCAATAACATGACAGGTTACAAGGAATCACTATCATGCCTTGTACAAAACGATTCGCCACACAAAGTAATGCTTGGAGATGACTCCCAATATCCTGTTAAAGGAATGGGAGAAGCATTCTATAAGTTGGATTATCAAAAATCCATGAAGATGAAGGATGTCATATATGTCTCTAGACTAAAGAAGAAGCTCCTGTCTTTTCATATCTGGACAAGAGAGGATTCAGATTTTCCTTCATAGATGGAAAATTCCTCATTTGGTCAAAAGGAAATACCATAGATGATGTAGTAGAAATTGGAATTGAAGAAGGAGGACTCTACAAACTGAAGAGACATGCAAATTCAGCTTTAGCAACTAGTACAATAAATCCATGTGAGCTTTGACAAAGAAGGCTTGCTCATGTTCATTATAGAGCTCTTCCAATAGTAAGTACGGTTGTGACTGGGCAACCAGAAATACAGATAGAACATGAAGGTTTATTCAAAGGATGTGCACAAGGAAATAATCCTAGGAATCCATATCTGAAGAGTTATAAGAAAGCAAAGGGGATCTTAGATATTGTCCATTCTCATATATGCGGGCCAATGCAAACAACTTCACTAAGTGGGTATGTTTACTATGCTTCTGTTATTGATGACTACTCCCGCAAGACTTAGATATATTTTTTGAAAAATAAGGATGAAGTTTTTGAAAGGATTAAATAATTTAAGGCCCTAATACAAAACCTCTCTTAGAGGAAAATAAAGATTTTAAGATCAGATAATGGAGGAGAGTTCACATCAAATGAATTCAATGATTTATGCGAGGAAGCTGGGATTAAGAGGGAGCTTACCATTCCCTACAATCCTCAACAAAATGGTGTGACAGAGAGAAAGAATAGATATATCATGGAAGAAGTAAAATCCATCATACATGATCAATATCTACCAATGTACATGTGGGAAGAAGCATCCAAAACTTCAGTATATGTACAGAACATAATCTCCCACAATGACCTTGGGAAAAAAACTCTAGAAGAAATGTTCTCTGGATAAAATCCTAAGGTAAGTCACCTAAATATATTTGGTTTCCTTGTCTATATTCATATTCCCAAGGAGAAAAGAAAAAATCTAGATCCTTCAGGAAAGAAGGGATTGTTTGTAGGATATAGTGAACAGTAAAAATCCTATCAGATCTATATCCCAGGATACCGTTAGATTGAGCTTAGCAAAGATGTAACATTTGATGAAGAAACAAATTTTAGAAATTCAAAGAAAGATAAATAAAATGAAGAGGAACATGAACTATAAAGTTTGTAGATAATCCTAAACCTGTTAGGAATGAAGAAGAAAGTCAGATACCTGAGGATCATGACATGAAAGAACCTCAGTTTCCTGAAGAAGTTCCCAATGAAATGATTTCTCGAAAGAGAAATCCTTTCTAGGCTCATGATGTAATTGAGGAAGCAAAAGGACTTGGTGTCCCAGAAGGAACCACTGGAGAAAGAAAGAATCAAAAGTCATATCCTAGTTATATGGCCTTGATGAGTGATCTAGTTGATAAAGAACCAACTTGTTTTGAAGATGCAACAAAACAAAAGGAATGGGTGGATGCAATGGTTGAGGAATACCAATCCATAATAAAGAATTATGTGTGGGAAATAGTCCCAAGAACAAAAGACAAATCGGTGGTATCTTGAAAACGAATATTCAAAACAAATCATTTCGCAGATGGTAGTATAGAAAAGTGCAAGGAAATATTCATAGCAAGAGGGTTCTCCCAAAAGGAAGGAATTGACTATGAAGAGACCTTTTCTCCAGTAGCTAGGAACACTTCAATAAGAACTGTCCTTTCCTTGGCAGTCAAGAATAAATGGAAGTTACATCAAATGGATGTAAATATATGTTTTCTAAATGGCTTGATAGAAGAAGAAGAAGTGTATATCAAACAACCGCAAGGTTTCGAGACTGATGATCAAGAATATTATGTATGTAGACTCAAGAAAAAATTGTAATGGCTAAAACAAGCACCCATAGCATGGTATGGAAAAATAGATGGGTTTTTGATAAGCTTAGGATTTACCAAGAGTAAGGAAGATTCTAACATTTACTATAACATTGAGAATGATGGTATTATGATACTACTTTTATATGTGGATGACTTATTCCTAACAGGAGAAGATAAGTTCATAAATGAATGCAAGAAGAAGATGGCTGTAGAATTTGAGATGAAAGACCTTGGAATGATGCACTACTTTCTAGGTCTTGAAGTTTGGCAATCCCTAGATGAGATTTACCTAAACCAAGGAAAATATAAGGTAGAAATACTGAAGAGGTTTGGAATCCTAGATTATAATTCCATGACTACTCCGATGACAACAAACTTGTGTCAGAGTCATTATCCAACCCACACACCTATTTGGTCAATTTTAGACTAGTTAACCACTATCCTAGGTTTATTAACTCGAATTGGCATCATCATCAAGACACCATGACATCATCATGAGAACAACCACACCCTTCATCAATCAAGGAGGCTAGCTAAGCCTGCTCCTTCAATTAGGGAGGCTAACTAGGCCTCCTCCTTCAATCAGGGAGCAATTCTGGGGTGATCTGAGTGTCATAAGTGCACCAAATAGTTAACTAAATGTTGTTTCACCTAAAAATAATTTAAGATGAGTTGTAAAGGTGTCTCCCTCATGTCATTGTCTATTTTGGGATGATTTGGGTGAACTAGAGTGAGTTAATGCGCCTCCAACAACTTCTAATGACCAGTATCTGTTCAGTTCACTTCAGCGGAGCTGACTGCAATTAGTGATGTGATACCACCTACTGATTGACATGCAGTGACATGTAATTGAGTTACATTTAGTTAGACTTAGTCATTTATTGCACTTTGATTCAGTTAGGACTCAATTAGAGTCAATAATGGCTAGATTAGAGGTTAACTGGTGTGTTTAGTGTGGCTAACAGATAGTTAAGCTACACCCATCCATGCAATTAAAATGAACTCTAGTGAATTAAAATTATCTTTCTTTCATGCAAGTTTTCATTACATTGTATTATTGATTTTCATTCTATTTTGATAATATACAATTGCAACCTCCAATTGCAGTACTGTTATGCCATTTCATTCCTAAATTCTCTTGAATCTCTTGTAAGTCTGTGCTTTGTCTCAATATTGGTGTGACATAATTTAATATGGTATCAAAGCCACGATGGGAGGAAGCTCTTTCTTCAAAAAAATATGATTTTTGATGGATCAAGCATGCAAAATTGAGTAAAAAAGATAAAAAAATTCTAGCACTGCACCACAAGCCGAAGGTTTACCACATAATTCCTAAGCAAAGGAATTTTTGAGGAAGCTTGCTTGACCAATTAAGATGGGTGTGATGAAAACATGAAATGTGCGGGCTGTTCAACTTTACGGTGCCCTTTTTGTGTTGATTACAGGTTTTTACAGGTCCTTCACTGCATTCGTTACCTCAGATTCATGGATTCTACTCTGAATCCTCTTACTCCTTTCAATTACCACCAATGGAAGGAGGACATGGAGTTTCAGCTATGTTCAAAAGGGCTCTACAGAGTCACAATAAACACAGAAATAGACCAAAATGTTGCTGCTGAGAAGATTAAATACTAGAAAAAGATGGAAGAAGCTTATGGTTTCTTGTGTTTATCTATTTCCAAAGATCCTCTTTTCCACACCATGGGATTGAAGACTCTGAAGGAGATTTGGGATCAACTCGCTTCCTTGTTTGATTAACAAGATGATCTACAGATCTATTAGTTAGAGAATGAGCTGATTTCCCTGAATCCAAGAAGCTAAGAAACTATGAATGATTTTTTCACAAAATTCAAGCACTTGGTGCTCTAGTTAAAACAGTGCAAGGTTGAGAAGGATAATGATCATCTCATCCTAGCTATCCTCTAGAAAATTCATTTCAATTATTTAGTCTTTGTTTCAACATTACATATTGGGAAGATAACAATCCCAAATTGGAAAATTCCTTCACTGGATGCCTTCATTAAGTCCCTCACAAATGAGCATGACAAACTTGTGCAGATGGGGATCATCACATCCTCAAAATATAGAAACATTGTTTTCTTTGGGGCCCAAATATCCAAAGGTTAAAGGAAATAAAAAGAATCAAAGGCTAAAATTGATGCTCCAAAGCCTAAAGAAAAGAACCAGCAACAAGAAGAGTCTTCCAGCTCAAAGAAACACAAGAACAAAGAAAACCAAGGAAAAGAGAAATTCAATTGTTCCTATTGTAGGAAGGGATTTCTCCCTGAACATTCCTCCATGAAGCAAAATATTGATGAGATGACTTATCTCCTTGAGAGAAACAATATCAATCTTCTAGAGGGTGTTTGGAAGAGAGATAATCAAGATCGGGATACCCAACAAGAAATAGGACATGCTCTCATGGAAAGAACCTCAAAACCCAAATATCTCCTCATAAACTTTGGAGATTTGAATAAAATGATGGAAATAAAAGAATCCTTCTCATCCCTAGAGACTGAAAAAAGCATTCCCATATACATGGGAGATGATTCTTAGATCATTTTGAAAGGAAAAGGTATTGTAAAACTTGAACATGGAAGTTTTTTTTTATGGTCTGTAGGTACCCTCCTTGGTCTCCAATATTTTGAGTGTATATCAAATGACTCATACCAAAGTTCACAATATATTTACTTTCATCCCAAATGATGTTGAAATCACTGATATTGCATCTAGGAAACTTGTTGCAACATCCATAGAAAACCATCATGCTAAGGCTTATGAGTTTTCCCATTTTGTGGCGGATGCAAATCCCACCACTTTTTTGACTCATGGGAATGAGTTCAATAGAATATGGAATGAGAGATTTGGTCATTTGAACTTCAAATACTTTCATCAAATTTAGAAAAATTCCATGGTTAAAGGCCTCCCAACCATCAAATCTTCCAGTGGAATTTGCAAAGGTTGTATTGTCAGCAAATAGCCTGAGCACAAGTTTGATCGGGGAAAGGAACGTCGAGCAAAAAGTATTTTGTGGATGATTCATTCTAATATCAGTGGAACCATGCATACTAAATACATCAATGTTTCCATACGTGTACTTACCTTCATTCATGATTTCTCCACATTCACTTGGGTTTTCTTTCTAAAGAAAAAATATGAAGTTTTGGAAAGATTCACCGAGTTCAAAGCATTGGTTGAGAATGCCTCTGTGAGAAAGACAAAGTCTCTCAGATATGATAATGGAGGGGAGTATATCAAGTCTGAATTTCTGCAAATATGTGATGACAATGGGATCTGTTGCCACCTTACACACACTTGGGTCACGTGGAAGAAATCTTCAAGCCACTCGGTGTGTCCTTGGGGCCAAGTCTCGAGTCAAGGCTGTCACCTTGTTCTTGACTCCTCCGTTTAGGCTCAACTCCTAACGAAGCCAAGGGGGGTAGATCCGATTAAGTTACTAAGGCTAATTACTTAGTATGGTGATGTTAAACTGAATGAATTACTTAGGAGTTTGAAAATTAACCAAAAAACAACCATAGATGACAAGATACAAAATGAGCGGACGAAAGCACAATGCTGAGACACAATATATATATATAGCAAGAAAATAACCAGTTCCTTAAAATGGAGTAAAAAGGAAATCAATATACTTGCATGTGCTTGGAGTGAATGTTTTGCAATTTCCTCTTGGTACGTTTTAAGTTAATGTGAAAATATGAGTTGATTAAAATTAGGCGAAGGGGTGGACTCTAGATATACCTGAGAGTACTTAGAGTATGTCCAAAGCTAAACCTTCACGGCTACCCGCAAGGAATATGTGGGCTGAATGGAGTCTCTGGGGCTATTGATCATAATGCACCCATTAGGGTGTGACAGAGATCGGTGCCTTGAGGTCACTTTTCATAAGTTACGGCTTCCTTTGGGTATTTTGCCACCGTAATGGTTTGATCTAGGTGTTGGATTTTCACCTGATGGTTTGTCAATTTGGGAGAGTGAATCCTAATTATACTAGTCACTCAAATGATTTTGATATAGCTTGACTGATCATATGAACCACAACCAAGTGCAGAGCATACACACTGGAGTCTTGTCAATTTTAGTAAATTTTGAGATGGATGTTCTTGTTAAAAAGAAAACCCTCCGGGAACCTCTTTTGGTCCAAGTGGACCTCAATTGGGGAATCAAGGAGGGGTTTATTTTATTATGGTTACTAAAACAAATGATGATAGAAAATGAACATAAAAAGATAAGAAAACCACAATTTTCTAATTAGACTACCACGAACTGTTCTTCACCTTTTAGCGCAAAAAGGAGGCTCGTGGGGTAAGTATTAAAGTTAAGTTGAAACCAATAGAAATGGAATATGGAATTTATTTTAAATCAAAGTATACTACCATGCAGATTAATACTACTCTAGGTTGAAAAAATATGAACGAAAAGCAAAAAATGACACGGACGCAAATCCCCCCCAGGGGGGATGGGGAATGGGCTCGAAAGAGCCTATTCAAAATTATTTTTACTACCAGCGGTTACAATATCAGAAAAATAATATGATTCCTCTTGATTCTTATACAGGATGAAACCAAGAGCTTACAAAGTGCAAAAATTAAAGATTTCAGTCAAAAAGGGAGACCCCTGGGGGGATTTAGAAGGCCAAAAGGTCACTTTCGAGCAGAATATCCTCCTCTTTTATGTTATACCTGCTAAAAAAAATAAATCTTGTTAGACTCAAATATTCCCAAAAGCACTATGAAAGTACCTTTGGGTCAGCTTACTTTTAACCAAAAAAGGCTAAGTAAAAACTAGTTAAAAAAGGTAAAAAGGGAACCAAGGAAAGAAAGCTTTCCTTGGGATATTGGCTTGAATTTTAGGCAGCCAATATGATGTGCACTGATTTCTAGATTTATCTTTTATAACAGAAAATAGAAATCTAATGCATGCAAGCTACAAATTCTCTTTACAATTCCGTGCAAAAAGGACGATTTCCGTAAAGCTAGATCTAGAATGCTTATGAAACCTTTTAAGAAAAAGATATAGATTATGGGCTTTGAGAAGATATATCTATGTTAAATTTACTTTAATATAATAGATCTAAACAATATCAAAGATGTGAACAAAGTAACTAGGTAAAAGAATTGATTTTGAAGGAGGAAGAGGAGGAGAGAAATGCTGGTAGCCTTGAAGATCCACCGTGGAGCTTTCAGGTGGAATGTCGAGGGACTATGCCTTTGGAAGGTTTTGGAGAGAGTGAAGAAGCAAAATATATCAGCATCCTCTCCAATCTAGGAACCTGCAGCTCAGCTGAAATAAAAAAAACTTTCCGAAATACTTGTGAGATCCAATTAGTACATACACAGAGATTCAGAATAACATGCATATAAACTTATAAAACATGCTAAATCTAGATCTATAAACATGCATCAAAGGAAAGAGATGGCCAATAAACTTATTTAAAAAACACCTTTCCTATCAAGATTATAATAAGCTTATTATCAATCTTAGCAATGAATTCACAAGAAATCAGCAAATTATGAACATAGATACAGGTTACCTCAGTAAAAAATGGCAATGATCATCCACACATACAATGGCATAACACCGTCTTGCCTCCAAAGCTTCTCTTTATTTAAAATGAACAATAACAACAATACAATAGTAGCAGCACCTCAATCCCAGTTCTAACTATCTTGGAAGAGGCAACTTGAGCTTTATTTATACAAAAAATAGGAGATCCAACCCAGGGGGCACAAATCCCAAGGAGATAGACCAGTGTAGCTGAAGGAGAGTCCATCAATGCCTGATCTATGTCTAATTGAGCCAGATATGAGTCTCACTAAGTGCAATTGTCAATTGAAGAGCTGATCTGACTGATACCTCAACTTGTTGACTGAAGCATCCACCAAAACTCATTCAGATGAGCCAAAACGTGTGGAGGAGAGAGGGAGGGAGAAATTCCCCATAAAGGATGCTGAAGATCAACTCTGGATCTGATTTGATCACCTCCTTCAGTCAAGGATTTGTCAGATCCAGTCAATCTGGTTCAGATCTGACCGATTTCAATCAAATCGGCTGAAAATCCATTGATCTATGATTCTAGATTTGCTCAATTATTCATCAATTTATTAATTAAAATAATCAATAATTGATTTTTGGGGCTTTCTTACCTGAGTGATGGAAAATCACTCAAAACTAGGAAATAGTGGGTCCATGGGTTTACATGGTGCTCTTAGATTGAAAATGAGCACCTACATGACTGAAACTGATTATTTGGCCCACTTTTATTACAAAATCAAATTTTCCAATTAAACTATTAAAAAATAGCCTATGTTTTGGAAAAATTAAATTTTAATAAAAAACACGGAAGAAACTAAAAAATTGAAAAATTGAAAAAAAACCTAGGGGGACTTAGAGATGTTCATATGACTCAACCATGATGTCTAGCATGTTTATACATTGACACATAGACTCTAATAACCTCAATAGGCCTAAATTCCAAGCCGACCACCCCAACTTTGGAGGTATGGAGTGAAAAACTCAGAAATTATCAGTCATTTATTCAACAACCAATAATAACCAAGGGAAAAAACACCCTAGGCTGATCGGATTGACAAATAAAGTCTAAGAGACCGAGTATTTTACAGACACTATCACACTAGAAAATTTATTACAATTCCCCCATGGGGTATGAACATGTGATATAGTACAACAAGCACTTCCCAGAAGTACTTCCAAAGGTATTCTGAAGTCTGAACAAGTTATCCTTGTCTGGTTCACCAGGATCACTTCCCAGAAGTACTTCCAAAGGTCTTCTGAAGTACAACTTAGGTGGTAACAGGATCCAAATACAACACTCCATTCCTTACACACCACATCAAAATGGTGTTGTGGAAAGGAAAAACCGGGCCCTCAAAGAGATGACTACTTGCATGCTGGAAGCCAAAGGTTTAGATGATAACCTATGGGCTAAGGCCATGAATTTTTATGCACACATTCATAAAACATTAAATCACTCTTCTATGAAATGCAAGACTCCTTTCAAAGCATATTTTGGACACAAGCCATATCTGTCAAATTTCAAGGTTTTTGGGTCCACCACATGGGCTCGATTTCCACATGACAAGAGGAAAGATTTGCAACCACAAAGTATTGAGTTTTTTTCATTGGATATCCAAAAAAATATAAGGGATTTAAACTTTTGAATATCAGAACCAAACAGATATTCATTGAAAGAACTGTTTGATTTGAAGAACCTCTCCAAGAGGTAGAACTAGTTGAAGAAAATTCTGCTGAAATTCCCCCTATTCTGCTGATCATTTGGGTGATGAAAGTGGGAGTGAAGGATATTATTTGTCATATATAATATAGGATATCATTAATAAAAACATATTAGGTTTAGAATAATATTCTGAAGTGAAAACTCATATACCAACTTGGGACAAAAAGACACTCTCTTCCGCCGGGCAAAACATTGGAAATCCTGCTGATCCAAGAAGAACCCGGTATGATTTTCAAAGAGCAGGTATTTATCTCTCTTGTCATGATTTATTTATGTCCGATATCTATTATTTAATGACTGTATCATATTCTAATTCCTACTACCATGCTCAGAAAGATCCAATATGGAAATATGCTATGGACGAAGAGTTTAATTCTCTTCAGAAAAATGCTACTTGGGAGCTGGTTTCTCTTCCACCTAGGAGGAAATTAGTTCAATGCAAATGGGTGTTTAGGAAAAATGTTGGTACATATGGCACAAAATACAAGTAAAAATGAATTTTGGTTGAAAAAGGGTTCTCTGAAGTCCAAGGTGTGGACTATCATCAGACCTTTGCCCCATTGGCAAAGATGGACTCCATTAGGCTAGTTTTAACCATTGTCGCATCAAAGCACTGGGAGGTGCATCACATGGATTTCAAGCGTGATTTTCTTCATGGATTTTGGAATGAGGAAATATACATGAATCATCCCGAAGGGTATACATAATATCCTTCTTTGGTGTGTAAGTTACAGAAATCATTATATGGGTTTAAACAGGCCTCAAGACCTTGGTATGCCAAAATGGATGCCTTTTTGCTCTCACAAAACTTCCATAGATGAAAATATGATCCTAATTTATATTTGCAGAAGTATTATGGGAATATTCTTATCATATTATTATATTTTGATGAATTTTGATAACAGGAAGAACACTTTCTTCGATTTCTTTCATAAAAACTTCTCTTCATGATGCATTTGAAATAAGCGATTCGGGGCTCCTGAAGAAATTTCTAGGGCTTGAAATATCAGAAGAATTTGATGGGACAATGGTCAATCAGTAAAAATATATTTAATACTTATTAATTAATTTTAACATGGCTTATTTAAAGGCTCCACCATTTCCTTTCCTCTCATGGATCAGCCTTGAAGAGGGAAAATCCACTCCACCCATGGATTGCACTATTTATCGCCAGTTGATCGAAAGTTTTCCATACTTGACACATTCATGTACTGATATTTGTTATGCCATGAATTTTGTATCAAGATACATCCAAAAGCCTCATGAGCTCTATTGGAAGGAATCTAAGATGATCCTTTCGTACATTTAAAGCACCAGATCCTACGACATTCACTATGCTGCAGATTTTGAGCTAGAGTTGGTTGGTTATACAGATTCAGATTGGGCGGGGGATTCCATAGATTGGAAGTCTACTTACAGGTATGTCTTTATGTTTTTTAGTGGCCCCATTTTCTGGTCTAGAAAAATTAGGCTTCCATTACATTGTCGTCAGCAGAGGCTGAGTACATGGGAGCCGTGAATGCTTGCATCCAAGTTGTTTGGTTGCAAGGAATTCTTTCAGAGTTTCAGATTGGTATTGCTTTGTCCACAATCATATTTTGTGATAAACAAAGTTCTATCAAGATCTCCATAGATCCAGGTCAGCGGTAGAGGACCAAAAATGTTGAGATACACATGCACTACATCAGGGAGTTGGTGCATGACATGACCATAGTTTTGCAATACTACCCTACAGATGAGAATATTGTAGATATTTTCACCAATAACTTTACTGAGAAAAATTTCACTTACCTTCGTTCACTATTGGGGTTGATTTCATCAGGGTGATCAGTTACTTCTTCAATGTTTAGCTTGAGGGGGTTTTTTCCCATTGGGTTTTCCCTCTTTCCTCACTTGGAATTTTATTTGAGCATTTTAGATTTAATTTATTATACAGGGTGACCTATGGCCTTTGTTTCTGGGGACCTAGCATTTCATGAATTTTATTTTTACTCCTCTCGAGTATAGCTTAAGCGGGGGTGTTGGAGTCATTATCGAACCCATACACCTATTTGGTCATTTTTTCCTAATTAACCACTATCCTAAGTTTATTGACTTGAATTGGAATCATCGTCAGCACACCATGACATCATCATGAGCACACCCATGTGCTCCTTCAATCAGGGAGGCCAACTAATCCTTTGCCTTCAATCAGGGAGGCTAACTAGACTTCCTCCTTCAATCAAGGAGCAATTTTGGGGTGATCTGGGAGTCATAAGTGCACAAAATAGTTAACTAAATGTTGTTTCACCTAACAATAAGTTAAGCTGAGTTGTGAAGGAACCTCCCAAATGTCATTGTATATTTTGGGCTGATTTGGGTGAACTGGAGTGAGTTAATGCGCCTCCAACAGTTTCTGATGACTAGTATCAGTTTAGTTCTCTTCATCGGAGCTTACTAGAGTTAGTGATGTGCGGTACCTACTCATTGACATGAAATGACATGTACTTGAGTTACATTCAGTTAGAATCAGTAATTTATTGCACTTTGATTCAGTTAGGACTCGGTTAGAGGTAATCATGGCTAGATTAGTGGTTAACTAGTGTGTTCAGTGTGGCTAATGGACAGTTAAGCTACACCCATCCATGCAACTCGAATGACCTCTAGTGAATTCGAATTGTCTTGCATTCATGCAAGTTTGCATGACATTGTATTATTTATTTTCATTCTATTTTCTATAATATACAACTGCAATCTCCTATTGCATTACTCTTATGTCATTTCATGCCTAAATTGTCTTGAATCTCTTGTAAGTCTGTTCTTTTTCTCAATATTGTTGTGAGAGAATTTAATAACTTGAGGTTACTAAATGATGATACATTAAAAGCTGTAGATTCCATTTTGTATAGACATATTATTGGTTCACTAATGTACTTAACCAATACAAGACCTGATATATGTTTCACTGTAAACACACTAAGTCAGTACATGGTGAATTCCAAGCACATTCACTTGATATGAGAAAAACATGCAATGAGGTATCTAAAGGGAAATTTAGATTATGGGCTCAGATATACCTTAGATAGTGAGATCAGTTTACATGGGTTCACATACTCAGAATGGGTAGGAAGTGATAAATATAGAAAGAGCACCTTAGGTGGTTGTTTTAGTTTGGGATCAGGCATGATCTCTTGGTTCAGTAGAAAGAAGACCAGTATTGCACTTAACACAACAAAAGAAGAATACATTGCTACTTGTTCAACTTGTAGTGAAGCAATATCGCTTCAAAAGATGTCGCCAGGTTTGTTTGATGAAGAGAGAGATGTTACTGATATATTTTGTGATATTCAAAGTTGTATCGAGATGACAAAAATATAGTGTTTCATCACAAGTCAAAACATATTGAAGTAAGATATCACTTCATTTGAGACATGGTTCAGAAAGGAGATATAAAGTTCAAGTATGTTCCTACAGAGGAACAAGTGGTAGATGTGTTAACTAAGCCTTTGGATCATGTAAAGTTTGAATACTTTTGAGACAATCTTGGTGTAGTCCGGAAGGACCTCTCTCAAAAGAGGGAGTGACAGTAGATGGAAGAAGGATACAATGGTGAGTAGCTTAGTCTATAGTAGGGTAACTCTGACTAGGAAAGTTTGACTCGAAAAAGTTAGTCAGACTATGCCTTTTGATCCTAGGGGGATTAATATGTCTAACTAGACCAGTTTAACACAAGTGGGTTTGTAATACAGGACAAGGCTTGTTGGTCCACAAGAAGATCCATCTGTCTAACTAGGTTTGTTAGCTTGAAAGAGTTAGTAAGTTAGACAAAATGTCCTGGCAGATCTACCAGAGAACTCACTGTGATGTTGCTCCAAGATAGTTAGAGGGAAAGATGGTTGTTACAGTATTGCTATACTGTTGATTGATGAGATGCTTGCTTTCAGTGGTGTTATACTAATGAAATGTTAGTTTAGTATGGTTATATCAATGAATGTTGAGATGATAGTTCAATATTGTTATGCTGATGACTAATGAGATGATAGGTAAATATGGTTATACTAATGACTATTGAGATGATAGTTTAGTATTGTTATATTGATGACTGTTGAGATGTTAGTTTAGTATTGAGATGTTAGCTCAGTATTGTTATACTGATGATTGCTGATATGATTTTTTAAGCATTGGTATGCTGATTATTGAGATGATTAGCTCAGTATTGTTATACTAATTGAGATATATACTTTATATAATGTTGATGATTGATGAGATGCTTGCTAAGATGTGTAAAGTGTAGTCACACTGTTGATTGCTGAGATGATTGTTGAGATAGTTATAGTTGATGATTACAATTGATTGCTTAGATGCTTGACTAATGATGGATTGATTCTGAGATGTTTATGGTGATAGTTTTAGTATCTCTATACTGATGATGATGTTTATGATGTTCCATAATCTTTATGTTGGTAATGCAGATAATGATCTAACACTACAGATGATTTGATTTTAGCATTAATATGCTAATAATGTTGTTGATTGTTTCAATATTTACATACTATTGACACAGATGATGATATTTCAGTATTTCCATACTTAAGAGACAGATGATGATGTTTCAGTATTCACATACTGAAGTTACAGATGATGATGATTCAATATTCACATACTGAAGATACAGTTGGTCATACTTATGATGCAGATGATGATGTTCTCAGTATTCACATACTGAAGATGCAAATGATGATGGTTTAGTATTTACATACTAGAGATGCAGATGATGATGGTTCAGTATTCACATACTGAAGATGCAGATAATGATGGTCTAGTATTCACATACTGAAATTACAGATGATGACATTTAAGATGAATGATGATACATATTATGATCCAATGTTTACACACGGATGTTGACTAGTGGATGATTCAGAAGATGACCTAGTATTCACATACCTACAATATAGAAGATGGTTCAAAAGATGAAGCAACATATGATAATATAGAAGATGATTCAGCATTCATATGGTGATATTGCAAGAAGATGTTCCAGAATATGACAATAAGAAGATCCAAATGAGATTGATGATGAAGATGTATGATGTATCAAAACTTCCTATGACATATAGATTCTCACCAATCAATTGTACAGTTGTAATAGTAGCATTTTCTACTACAGTTAAATACCTTCCTAGTTAAGAGGGAGTGTTAAAATAATGTAACTTCACAAGATATTCTATTTTTATTTCATTCCTCCTATTGGATATGTGTTTGTTCTTGTTAGAGTCATTGAAGGATGCAATGTAAAGCTATGAATGTGATTCGGGTCCTTAGTACACAAGTGTCAATATAATAAATGCTATTTGTAATGTCCATTTGGACAAGTGAGACCTGACAGCTAGTGAAGTCAGCCCCAACAAGTTATAGGTCAATTCAACATAATAATATAAATAGGGAGGTGCTCCCCTTCATTTGTACTCACTCACTCAAGCAATTTTTGCAAGAGAGAGAAAAACGGGTGCGTTAGAAAGGAGAAAGAAGCGGTTGTATGTGTTTTACACTGTTCTAGTAGAGATCTATACTGAGGAAGTTTTGTGGGGTTTTGTCCCGTGTGGTTTCCCCAAGGAAAATCTTTGTGTTATTGTGTTCTTATGTCTTATGTGCATGATGTTATTTCAGTGATCTTCTAGTAATTTGTTTTAAGATATCCTCTAAGAAAATTGATAAAACTTAACAACTACTACTCTAACATAACCCTTGGTCTGTATACATCCAATTATTTTAATGGAAAAAATGATTCTCTAATTCCTTCAATATGTGTATGAAGAATTCATGATTTTAGTTTATATTTTATTGTATGTTTTTAATTTTAGTTATGGTCATGCTTAACATAGTTTTTACTTAAGTGTATTAGTTTTTAATTCCCCCCCTATTTGAATAGCTACTAAGGCTTCCATAAAACTTAGTAGGTTCCTTTTCCTACATATTTGTTTTCAAAAACCAATAATACTTTTGGAAACTATAACATTTTTAGCGACTTCGTCGAGTTTGATCCATATCGATTTATGGTTTTGTTCAACTAATTTTATCTCTTAGTTTTTCAGTTCATGTTCCTTTGTTTTCTTTATTTTTTCTTGTTTGATTCTATCTGATCCTTTACAACGATGGAAACATCTTGAATCCACCCTCTGTTGATGAAGCTTTACATTTGTTCCTTCAAAAGGTCCTTTGCAATATTTCCTCATGTACACAAAAATGCTGAAAATTATCGTTTTTTTAACGAAGAGGTATTTACCTTCCAGACTCGGATTTGCATGAGTGTTTTTCAAACCATCTATTTTTTCATGAGAAATTCAATTATGTAATTTTTTTCTATTAGTTATTCTTCAATACTTACATAAATATATCTGATTTCTGCCCTCCAAAAAGTTAAAAAAAAGTGTCGAAAATTGTTGTTTTTTGAATGAAGCTATCTTTGCCTCCAAGACTTGGATTTGTTTTTTTTTCTCAAACCACATATTTCTTTGAGAGGAATCCAATTATGTAATTTTGTTTTCTGTTAATTGTGCTTCAAAATTTACAGAAATAAATTTGACTTCCATGCTGTAGAAAACAAAAGAAAAAAAGTGTTAGAAATAGTTTTCTTTTTAATTTTGCTTAATAATATTTCTATGCTTTGAAAACTGAATGCTTAGTTGTAGAATTTTTACGTTGATATGATATTTCAAGAAAAATATAAACTTTGTATTAGAAAATTTTCATTTATTTTTAGCATTTATTTTCTTAGTTATATGATGTACACACAACTAGTGCACACAAAACACTCCCTAAGTTAAAATATTGTTGGTTCATGTCACCAACGAAGCCTTAAAATAAGTCATAAATTAACGTCAATTAACGTCATTTGAGGACCAAAATATAATCTTGTATTTAAGTTAGTACACCGGGGATAGACATCCAAATAAATCCCCTTTGGCACTTACATTTGAGACATAATTGTTGACTCTTAGGGTACCAAAATTGTAATGTCCCCATTTTCTTGATAACACCATGGAGAAACATGTAGCCCTTGAGAACCCAATGGTTCCTAGTGGATGACTATATTACTTAAAGTGGGGGTTAATTTTGATAGATAATAGATATCCTTATATGAAACTTTTAGACTTATGATAAACGTTCTCATGTTTTAATTATTTTATATTATGATTTTTTTTTGTTTGTATCTACTAGATGTGCTAGGTGGACAAGGGGGGAACATGAGGAATTCTAGACCCAATGGGTAGTCACACTAATTGGAAACTAGGGAAATTTAAGAAATATATAGAAAAGTAGAAAAACATAGAAAGGATGAAAAAATAAACCAATGAGAAAAGCATGCACAAAACAGTTAAGTGTAGAAAAAGTTGTCATCATGAAAATCAAGAAACTTTTGGAAGTCATGAGGCAACAATTTCAAAAAAGGAGAAAATAAAGTTAGTCTAAAATAAGGAGGGAACAATTTCAAAATGAAGAAAGGGCGGGCTAGTGGAAAAGAAGGAAAGTCCCAATATCACTCATGAAGGCACATTCATCAAGGCAATGTTAGATTTTAACATTAAGCTAGCATAACATTAGGATATTTAACTGAGAGAACAATAAGAACAACAATCAAACACAAGAGACAATGAACACAATGTTTTTCCTCGGGGAAACCATAAATGGAGAAAACCCTACAACTTCCTCAGAGATAGAATCAACACCAACAGTGAAACCAAAAAATAGTAAGATGATCTCCCGATAGTAGTAACCTCTTTCTTCCTTGCCTCGGTGTCTTTCTCTTCCTTAGCTATGCGCTACAACTAAGTGTGAGTGAGTGTGTGATAAATAGAGAGGCTATATCTCTATTTATACTAATTTGTGACTTGAATAAACCCAACTAGGGCCGACTTCACTAGGTGAGTCTAATAACCCTAGTGCCCCAGAACTGCAGCAAATTTAACCCTTAGACAATAGGAGGGTTACCCACCTTCACTTGACATGACTTGTTTACATTATAGAAACACCCAATAGGAACCTCGGGGCATGACATGACTCAAGTACATTACAAATACATCCGGAAATAAACATTGGGTTACAATACATAAGAAATACAAGTGAATACATTTTGAAGTTACAATTACATCAACACTCCCTCCTAACTAGGAAGGTATTCTCTCGACACAATTTATCAGCACAAGTCTTCTTCTCTGTATAATCTAGATCATCATAGAGTCTTCTTCATATTCACCTTCAAGTCATCTCTATCTTCAAGTCACCTTCATCTTCAAGTCATCTTCAATTGGATCTGGATCATCACTCGATCTGGATCATCATCACTAGATCTAGATCATCTTTGTTGGATCATCATCACTGGATCTTCATGGGTGCTATCTCGTGATTCTTCTCATCACAGGAAGTTCTACAGAGCTAACCCTTTTTCATGCTAGTTTTAGGCCTAGCCTCCATGTAGGTATTCTTCCAGCACTTATATCTAACCCTAAGTTAGAATGGCCCACCCAACACTTATATCTGATCATGTAGGAACTAATCCTATAATCATTTCAGAAAGGAACACCCAACACTCACATCTGGCCATGTGGGAACACCTCCCACAGCCCTGTCAGAAAGGACTAGCACTCACATCCATCAACCAATGTTATAAAGGCTTCAACACTTACACTCGGCCATGTGAGGAACCAATCCTCCATGCCGAAAGGCTCTGCACTTACATCTGACAACCAATTTTAGAAGGGCTCAACACTTATATTCAACCATGCAAGGAACAAATCCTTCATGTCGAAAGGGCTCTGCACTTACATATGAAAACCAATGTCAGAAGGGCTTGCACTCACATCTGATCATGTAGGAACCAATCCTACAGTCATATCAAAATTGCCTCGAGTCCCATACTAAGCTACCTGGTAACTGACAAGGTGCCTCCATTCCAAGAATGGAATTCAGCGCTTACTTCTGATCATGTAGGAACCAATCCTATAGTCACATCAGAATGGCTCAACACTCACATCTGACATGGAAGGAACCAATCCTATCACCATGTCAGAATGGCTCAGTCCTTACATCTGACCATGGAAGGAACCAATCCTCTCACCATGTCAGAATGGATCTAGGTCTCATCATTTACCCTTGGAGGAAACCTCGATCTGGAGAACACCAAGCTTCTCCCTGAAGTACTCAAACTTCACCCTAGCCAATGGATTTGTTAACACATCAGCTATATGTTCCTCCGTCGCAACATACCGGAGCTTCACTGCTCCCCTCTGCACCATAACCCATATATAGTGATACTTGATCTCGATATGCTTCGACTTGTCAAGGAACATTGGATTCTCTGACAACTTCACGCAACTTTGGTTGTCACAATGTATACAAGTAGCATCCATCTAGAGATCAAATAAATCATACAGTAGCTTTCACAGCCATATTGCCTCACAACTAGCTCAACAAGTTGTGACTTACTCTGCTTTAGCTTTACTCAGTGCCACACAGGATTTCTTCCTACTAAACTAGGAGATCACACCTAATCCCATACTGAAGTAACACCCTAAAGTGCTCTTCCTATTGATGGCACTTCCTGCCCAATCTGAATCAACATAACTGTTATCACTCCAGGAAACTACCTAGGGTTATAAGCTAGGTATGCCTGGTAACTTAAGAAATTATGTTTTTGTGTTTTTGTAAAGGTGGATCAATAGGACAACTCAATCCGAGTATGGCATTCAGACATTCAGAATGGTAAACAAATAAAACAGTGCTCTCAAGAGTTGATTAATCAGCAGATAGCTTTAAACATGGATGAAGAAAAGAATGTAACTAAACCAGTACAGAGTAGGGTTCAAGAGACATCCAAGAAACTAATATCAAGCTATGAGCTAAACAATGGAAAAGCAACCATTCAAAGCTAGACAACACAGATAATAGTGAAAAGGAATATGGAAAGCTGACATCAAAACTAAAAGAAAGCTGTGATCTGTATTAGCATAAAGAAGACGGAGTACAATAGCAGATTACTCTCTCCAAAATCGAACCCCCCTTTTTACTCAGTCTGAGTTCTTAGGATTTATAGCCTTTACAAACAGTCTTCAGATCCTCAAAACATGGATCTGCTATACTAAAAATAGTAACTAGAACAGCAAATACAAAAAGATAGGGAAAGATCCCTCAAAACAAGGAAATGATGATGTGTTGGTCCCCTTTCTCGTGTTGATAGTTGGTGAAGTGGAGTTAGCCTCCCAAGGCTGTTGATGAGTCTTCCAAAAGATAGAATTCGAATTTGCTGAGTTGACCAAAAATCCTATATTTTTGCCTTTGAAAAAGACACCAAATTTATTTGAATAACCTCTTCTGATATTAACCCACACAAATAGCATCAAAATCTGACTTTATAATTCACCATTTATCCATTAGAATCGAAATCAAACCATTTGGATTCAAAAAATGCCGATCTGGGCAAAAACATTAGCTTGCTGCCCTGTAACAGCTTTTGTAGGCATTTTCTGACATGTGATCTTGTGGGGAGATTTCAACTGCCTTCCCGAGCTCTAAATTCAAATATGAAAGCACCAGTGGATAGTTTATGATATGTATATGTCAATCGACCATTTGAACGTGCGAAACAGACATTCGAAGGTTGAGAAAACTGATTTTTCCCAAAGGCAGTTTTTAGGAAATTCTACAGGTTTCGGCAGTTAAGATCATTCTGACAGACTGCCTTAGCCACCGAAAACGACCTGTTTCGGCAGTTAACTAGACTTTCACAGACAAGCTTAGCTGCCAAAAGCTGAGATTTTGCATTTTGAAGACTAAGACTTAGATGAATGATTTTTCCAATTTTACATCTCAGAAATAGAGCATCCAATCTACTCTAAAAAATTTTGAAATGAATTTTTTGACTCGTTTTTATCTCTTCAAAATTAGCAAAACAACGGTGCTATTTTGGGAGATAACATCTGGCTCCTACTAGGGGATGAAATCCTCCCAATGAGGTTTCCAAGAACTCAGTAGTTCCAGTCGCCTTGTATGTTGGGCATGGAGTCATCTAGCTTCTGCAACTGTTCCTCTGCTAGCTTGCTTGCAGTCTGCCTGTAGCCTGCCTTTATTTAACCAAGTCAACTACTATTTCTACTGCAAATTGGAAAAAAGAAAAGCTCGGGCAGCGAGCTTATTTCCTACTCCTACACTAACCAGCTCTGCCATTTTTTAAGTGAATGCTGATTTCCATAGCAGCCATCTAAGCAATTTTGATACTGAAAACATCTCATCTTTCTCGCCAAGCAGCAAATGATGTTTGACATGAATCAACAATAATACGAAGTCTTCCAGGAAACCATACTTACCCAGACACACTGGAAAGCTAAGGAAATATGAAATCTCCAGGTTCTTTGAAAAGTATAGGTCAATGAAAACTGCCACTGGATCCTTAAAAGGAAGATAAGTAACATGCTGCTCCTCAGAAAACAGCTGCACATCTATGCAGCCTCATGCTCAGCCATGGTTGTTTCTCTACAAGAGGACTGATCATCTTCTTGTCTTCTTGAAATTAGTGATTGATCATCAAAGATGGTAACTTCCTCCTCAGACAAATGTACACAAGATGGTGATAGAATAGGTTTTATATCATATGAATTTTGATCAGCTGAAAATATGTAGTTACCTATATCATCATTAGTTACCATAGGCTCTTCTTGATTTGCAAACTGGTCATAAAATTCATAGCCATACCTGTCTTTGGAATACTCTGCACATACTAAAGAAACTGATTCTGAATCTAAAATGTACTTACCCTCAGGCTGCTGGTCCAAATCTATTTCATACCCACAGCTTTCATACTCAGAATCTGAAATGTCATGACTGTCTTCTTGCACATATGTTTGCAGATTTTCAGATTCATCCTGCATTCTGATCCACCTAGATGCACGGATGTTTTCCTCTACCTTTTGTGCATCTTCAAACAACTGGGTTAATGATGAAGACTCCCTTTCTAGCAGAAGAAGGGCGAGTTTTGAATGAAGACACATAACATAGTGTATCATAGCAGCTATTTCTGTAGGTCTGATCTCCAAGGGCATGTCATGATACATGCAGTTAAACTTTCGATTGAAAATAGGCAAAGTTTGACTCCGCTCTCTCTTCAAAGCATAAAAGTCAGCAAGGTAAGAATCAAAAGATTTGTATTTGCCCCAATATTTCAGGAAAGCATTAGAGAACTCGGTCCAAGAGCCAATTGAATCAGCTCTTAGGCTTTTAAACCAAATAGCAGCATCTTTGATCAAAGACTTGGAGAAATATCTCATGACCACATCTTCATGGGTAAGTTGAAAACGATCAACAAAATCCAAAAAGGATTCCACATGTTCCTCAGCTGAATTTTGATTCTCTCCAGAAAACCAAGGGAGATATTCATAACAATCATCTGGATAAGGATGAAGAAGAAGGGGAAGCTTTAAAGGCTTGAACATCTTCATCCGGATCTTAACTTGAAAGGCTGTGGGCTGATCATGAGAGTTAACGGGTTCATGACAAGATATAGAAATTATAACAAGAGGGGCTGAGATCTGTACAGGGTCTGAAACAATTTCTATACTTTCAAGGTCACATGGCTGATCAGATTCTGAAGGCAACGAAATACAGTGGTCATCTTTGTGAATGGGCTGAGGTAAAGATACCGGATCTACATCTACAATGCAGGTCTGCAGGATTTCCTCTTCTAAAGATGAATATATACAAGAAGGATGATGATTTTCTGAATATACAAAACAGAAAATAATTCTCTTTACACGCGAAGGGAAAAGAATGAAAGAGGTAATAAAGAACAACAACAGTTCATGAAGCAAACTAATGAACTGATACCTGGACTTTGATTTGATCTTCTTCATATTTTATCAACAGGATCCTCCCCAGTGGAGTCTTTGAACGTGGAGTCGCCAGATAGATGCTTACAACCAATACAATGTTCAGCCTTTGTCTATCATCAAAAACTGAAACTATGTCGTCTCCCAGGGAAGCTTGCTTCACTCTCCGTTCCCCGGCAATGGTGCCAATTTTTTATCACTCCAGGAAACTACCTAGGGTTATAAGCTAGGTATGCCTGGTAACTTAAGAAATTATGTTTTTGTGTTTTTGTAAAGGTGGATCAATGGGACAACTCAATCCGAGTATGTCATTCAGACATTCAGAATGGTAAACAAATAAAACAGTGCTCTCAAGAGTTGATTAATCAGCAGATAGCTTTAAAGATGGATGAAGAAAAGAATGTAACTAAACCAATACAGAGTAGGGTTCAAGAGACATCCAAGAAACTAATATCAGGCTATGAGCTAAACAATGGAAAAGCAACCATTCAAAGCTAGACAACACAGATAATAGTGAAAAGGAATATGGAAAGCTGACATCAAAACTGAAAGAAACCTGTGATCTGTATTAGCATAAAGAAGACGGAGTACAATAGCAGATTACTCTCTCCAAAATCGAACCCCCCTTTTTACTCAGTCTGAGTTCTTAGGCTTTATAGCCTTTACAAACAGTATTCAGATCCTCAAAACATGGATCTGCTATACTAAAAATAGTAACTAGAACAGCAAATACAAAAAGATAGGGAAAGATCCCTCAAAACAAGGAAATGATAATGTGTTGGTCCCCTTTCTCGTGTTGATAGTTGGTGAAGTGGAGTTAGCCTCCCAAGGCTATTGATGAGTCTTCCAAAAGATAGAATTCGAATTTGCTGAGTTGACCAAAAATCCTATATTTTTGCCTTTGAAAAAGACACCAAATTTATTTGAATAACCTCTTCTGATATTAACCCACACAAATAGCATCAAAATCTGACTTTATAATTCACCATTTATCCATTAGAATCGAAATCAAACCATTTGGATTCAAAAAATGCCGATCTGGGCAAAAACATTAGCTTGCTGCCCTGTAACAGCTTTTGCAGGCATTTTCTGACATGTGATCTTGCGGGGCGATTTCAACTGCCTTCCCGAGCTCTAAATTCAAATATGAAAGCACAAGTGGATAGCTTATGATATGTATATGTCAATCGACCATTTGAACGTGCGAAACAGACATTCGAAGGTTGAGAAAACTGATTTTTCCCAAAGGCAGTTTTTAGGAAATTCTACAGGTTTCGGCAGTTAAGATCATTCTGACAGACTGCCTTAGCCACCGAAAACGACCTGTTTCGGCAGTTAACTAGACTTTCACAGACAAGCTTAGCTGCCAAAAGCTGAGATTTTGCATTTTGAAGACTAAGACTTAGATGAATGATTTTTCCAATTTTACATCTCAGAAATAGAGCATCCAATCTACTCTAAAAAATTTTGAAATGAATTTTTTGACTCGTTTTTATCTCTTCAAAATTAGCAAAACAACGGTGCTATTTTGGGAGATAACAATAACCCTCCAGGTTAATCTTCTGATTCACCTCATAGTTGAGCCCATAAGCAATTGTACCCTTAAGGTATCTTAGAATATGCTTTGCAGTAATCAAGTGAACATGTCTTGGATCTGTCAAGAACTAGATCAAGGTGTTCATAGCAAAGAAAATGTCTGGTCTTGTGTTCGTCAGGTACATCAAGGACCCAATCATCTAACGATGCATCGTAGAATCAACCGATTCTGATGAAGCATCACTCAATAGATTTAGGTTCGATGCAATAGCTATGGTCATGGCCTTGTAGTCCATCATCCCAAACCTCTTCAGGATCTCTATTGCATAATTCCATTGTCCAAGGGATATTTCATCCGTATTCTGCCACACATCCATGCCTAGAAAATAATGCATCACACCCAAGTCCTTCATTTCAAACTTGGCAGCAAGCTTTCTCTTCGCATCAGTAATCCACCCATCCATACCTGTTACAAATGGATCATCTACATATAGTAGTAGCATCACTGGGTTGCCATATTCAACCTTGTAGTAAAGGTTATAATCTTCTTTACTTTTGGTAAAGCCTAAACTGGATAGAAAGGTGTCAATTCTGCCGTACCATGTCTTGGGTGCCTGTTTCAAACCATACATGGATTTCTTCAATCTGCACACATGAGACTCCCTGTCATGCATCTCAAAACTAAGTGGATGTTCTACATACACTTCCTCTTCCACTACACCATTCAAGAAAGCAATCTTGACATCCATTTGGTGTATCTTCCATTTCATCATTGCAGTTAGAGCAAGTACTGATCTGATGGAAGTGTATCTAGCTACAGGTGCAAAGGTTTCTTCATAGTCTATTCCTTCTTTCTGGGAGAAACCACGAGCCATGAACCTTGCCTTATATATCTCTATGCTACCATCTGCAACATGCTTGATCTTGTAAATCCTTTTGGAAGTTACAACCGACTTCCCTTTTGGTCTTGGAAAAACATCCCAAACATCATTCTTCATGATCGATTGATACTCTTCGATCATAGGATCCTTCCATTCTTTCCGTTCTGCTGCTTCTTCATAATTGGAAGGTTCTTCTTTGATAAAGTCACATAGTAAAGCTACATATTTGGAGCAAGATTTGGTTCTCTTTCTTTCTCTGTGATTCTCTTATGGAGCTCCATATCTTTCCGCACCTTGGATAATTTCTCATACCCAAGCAGGTTTCCTCTTGTGAGGATTCTTCTCTTGAGGTGGATCTACAGGTCTTTGTGGTTCTTCAAATTCTCTATATTCTTCTTGAATTTCTTCATTCATGGTTGTATCATGAATTCTGGGTGCTTCTGCTTCTTCAGGTTCTTCATGGTTAGATTTTTATCATTCAAGCTAGCATTATGATATTAGGATATTTAACTAAGAGAATAAAATGCACACCAATAAAACATAAGAGACAAGTGACAAAAAGAATTTTCCTCGGGGAAACCATAAAGGAGAAAAACCCATAGCTTCCTTAGATATAGAATCAGCACCAAAAGTAAAACCTGAAAACATAAAGATGATCTCCCGACAGTAGTAGTCGCTCTCTTGTCCCAGCAACTTCTCCTCTCACTCATGTGTGCCAATGAGTGAGTGTGTGTGCAATAAATAGAGAGGCTCACTCTCTATTTATATTCTTTTGTTCACTTGAAACCCACTCCAATATGTCGGCCTCACTTAACAATTACTTACTAAAGCCAACATCTCCAAGAGTGCCTAATAACTGTAGTGCCCCACAACTTTTGGGGAATTTTTCTCCTTCGACCAAAAAGGAGGTTTATCCTTAACACAATGGTGGGGACTATTCTCCTGACTTACAATGACTCACCTAGGGTCAACTTCTATAGGATAGTCTAATAACCCTAGGGCCCCACAACTGCGGGGACTTTAACCCTTGACCAATAGGAGGGTTACCCACAATGACTTGACATGACTTGTTTACATTATAGAAACTTCCTGGAATAAAAATCAAGGTATGAAATGACTCAAATACATTACATACATATCCCAAAATAAACATTGGCGTACAATACATAAGATATACAGATGAATACATTCCGAAGTTACAATTACATCAACACTCCCTCCTAACTAGGAAGGTATTCTCTCGACACAATTTATCAGCACAAGTCTTCTTCTCTGTATCATCTAGATCATCATTGATTTCTTGTTATCTTCATCTTCAAGTCATCTTCGTATTCAAGTCATCTTCATCTGGATCTGGATCATCATCACTGGATCTAGAACATCACTTGATCTAGATCATCATCACTGGATCTAGATCATCACTCGATCTAGATCACCATTACTGGATCTCGATCATCACTCGATATGAATCATCAGTGCTGGATCATCACTATTGGATCATCATCATGGGTGCTATCTCATGATTATTCTTGTCACAGGAAGTTCTATAGAGCCATCCCTTTTTAATGCTGGTTATAGGCCTAGCCTCCATGTAGGTCATTTTCAGCACTTATATCTGACCCTAAGTCAGAATGGCCCTCCCAGCACTTATATCTGATCATGTAGGAACCAATCCTATAATCATATCAGAAAGGCACGCCCAACACTCACATCTGACCATGTGGGAACCGATCCCACAACCCTGTCAGAAAGGCCCAACAATCACACATTTGACACATGCGAGGAACCAATACAACATACATGTTTAAAAAGGATCAGCACTTATATTTGACACATGCGAGGAACCAATCCAACATGCATTCTCGAAAGGGCTCTGCACTTACATCCGACACCTGTGAGGAACCAATTCAACTGCATGTTTGAAAGGGCTCTGCAATTACATCTGACACATGCAAGGAACCAATCCAACATGCATGTTAGAAAGGTCTTGCACTCACATCTAATCAAGCAGGAACCAATCCTATAATCATATTAGAATGGCCTCCAGTCCCAGATTGAGCTACTTGGTAATTGACCAGGTGCCTCCATTCCAAGAATGACAATAGCCCTTATATCTGATCAAGTGGGAACCAATCCCTCAATCAAATCAAAATGGCCATGCGCTCACACCTGATCATGTAAGACTATATCTTACAGTTGTATTAGAAAGGCCCTTAGTCCTAGAATGAGTATTCTTGGCAAATGACTAGGCACCTCCATTCTAAGAATGACATTCAGCGCTTACTTCAGATCATGTAGGAACCAATCCTATAGTCACATCAGAATGGCTTAGCACTCATATTTGACATGGAAGGAACCAATCCTCGCACCATGATAGAATGGCTTAGCCCTTACATCTGAAGATGGAAGGAACAAATCCTCTCACCATGTCAGAATGGCTCTAGGTCTCATCATTTCCCCTTGGAGGAAACCTCGATCTAGAGAACACCAAGCTTCTCCCTGAAGTACTCGAACTTCACCCTAACCAATGGCTTTGTCAACACATCAGCTATCTGTTCCTCTGTTGCAACATATTGGAGCTTCACTGCTCTCCTCTACACCATATCCCTGATATAGTGATACTTGATCTCGATATGCTTCGACTTGTCATGGAACACTGGATTCTATGACAACTTCACGTAACTTTGGTTGTCACAATGTATACAAGTAGTGTCCATATGGAGATCAAATAAATTAGACAGTATATTTTTTAGGCCGTACTGCCTCACAACTAGCTGAACAAGCTGCGACATACTCTGCTTTAGCTATACTCAGTGCCACACAGGATTGCTTCCTACTAAACCAAGAGATCACACCTGATCCCATACTGAAGCAACAACTTGAAGTGATCTTCCTATCGATGGAATTTCCTACCCAATCTAAATCAACATAACCCTCCAGGTTAATCTTATAATTCACCTCGTACTTGAGCCCATAATCAATTGTACCCCTCAGGTACCTCAGAATAAGCTTTGCAGGAATTAGGTGAACATGTCTCGGATCTATCAAGAATTGGCGCAAGGTGTTCACAGCAAAGCAAATATTTGGTCTCGTGTTTGTTAGGTACATCAAGGACCCAATTATCTGACGATACATTGTAGCATCAACCATCTCTGATGAAGCATCACTCAATAGATTTGGGTTCAATGCCATAGGTGTGGTCATGGCCTTGCAGTCCATCATCCCAAACCTCTTCAGTATCTCTACTGCATACTTCCCTTATCTGAGGGAGATTCGATTTTCATTCTACCACACCTCCATGCCTAGAAAATAGTGTATCGACACATAACAAGAGAATCACTGATCTTCCACCTTCAACCTTGAAGCAAAGGTTTGAATCCACTTTACTCTTAGTAAATCCTACAGTCATCAGTAATATGTCCATCTTGTCATACCATTTCCAACCTTAGGATCTTCTATAGTCACTCCCTTTGAAGCATCATACTCCCTCTTTCTTTTGTACTCTATGCACTAAAACATTCTGTACTGGAGTGACAAGCAACTTCCTCTGCTACCAATATTATATGTATCCATCTAGGATCATTGGATACCAAGATCCTCTATCTTGAAATTTTTCAAAACTTCTTCTCACACCCATCTGTGAGCTTGTCATCCTCTATTAACCTTGTAGCATAGTTTCAGATCTTCATCAAGCTCATCATGTATGTGTTATCCCATGGGTGTCTTCTGAACTCATACAAGGCCTTCTTTCATTTGCACACATGATTCTGCTTGTCATGTGTCTCAACTCCCACTGGCTGCAAATGTCTCTTCATAGTATGCCTTCTTTTCGTGAGAAGCCTCGTGCTGTGAATCTTTCCTTGTATCCCACGATGTTTCCATCTACTGCATGATGGAACTATGAACTTTCCTTCATGTATCGATACTACATTCTAGATATCATTCTCCTTGAACTGGCCTTCCCTTTATTCTTGGAAGGTTCTGCATCAATGATGTCATTGTATTTGTCATATTGAACTGTCGTCACTTGTTGTTTGGAACAAGTCTCATCCTTCTTTGCTTGTAGGAAATTATGTATGCGATCTTTCCTACAAGTCAAATGAATTTGTATGGTTAGAAACATTTGATAAGGAATATTCATACTGGAAAATTCTTATGCATAAATATATGATCATGCAACTACTTTAGCCAATACAACATTCATCCATACTCACGGAAACTTTTGTAGATGCATTCCATCTCTACCAAGACAACATTGAGATTGTGCACTAATCCAATATGTCAGCAAAGAGGTTTCATTCTAGATAAGTAGCAATGGAGAGTTGTATAGAACCATGAGCTACTTACCCATCACATGCATATTAACAATATACTGTCATTAATGTAAACATTCTATCATGCATAATACATTAACTGAATATAAACAAATGCATAACAAATAAATATCATGAAATGACATTTGAATACTTATCTTTATTTGTTTCGTGGGTAGACTCCTTGAGTCTTCAGCTTCATCGTCTTCTTTATTCATAATAGCATCGTTTCTTATCCAAATGCTAAGGTGGATAATAGGTTCTTCAAGAGTTGATTTCTTCATATTCCTCATCGCTTGAGGGATCTTCTTTGGATGGTGAGAGCTTGATTTTAAATTGCTCCCATCTTCTTTTCTCTTATTATTAGTTGAGATTATTCTTGTGTGTGCTTTTCCCAGAGTCTGCTGAAATTAATCACTTCCTTCTAGCACACATTCTTCGAATGAATGGATCCCATGATCCTGGGAGGTCATTCAAGGTGCTTATCACCACATTTTCATTCTCCACTTCTTCTTCTACCACTTCAAGTTGTTCTCTGATTTGAGAGACCCCCATAAAGTATGACTGTATGGTCTTTACATTCTGGACCTTCACATTCTTCAACTGTTTTCTGAAGGTCATATTCTGATTTATGTTCTTCCCTTCAAATATCTTGGAAGAGGAATTAAACATCTCTTTTGATGTCTTTAGGGAAGATACTTGTTGTACAAGTTGATCCATGACTGAATCAACAATGATCTTCTTGGCCTTGACCAAGTTCTTCTTGTGTAAGGCTTTGAGCCTCATCTCTCTCTGGAACTGGAACCTCTCTACTTATGTAGGTTTCCAATTCATTTTCTTCAGAGAGATCATATACTTCCATGCTTGGAAGTTGTCAACTTCAACAAGCTTATAATCAAGCTGATGTGATAGATCACTTTGAAATGAGAACCTCAAATGAAAATAGCAAAATATTAGATCTTACCGATTTGAGGTGTCCATCCTGGTTCCGTAGCTAGCTGATCTAGGGTTTGTCAGAGAAACCCTATTTTTCAAAACTTGGAATCTTTTATATCTGATTGGACAGAAAGATATATCTCTTCAAGTTGAGCTGTCTAATGTACTCCTTCTCTGAAAACAGTGGTAGGAAGCTCCCACAAGAAAAAGCCCTCAGTTTTACAATTTCTTCTACAGAAATGCCTATTAATGTTTCTATGATAGTTCTAAAATTAATACTCCCCTATGTCTAAAACTTTGCACTGAGCTATCCTCACATTTCCCTATTCCAACACCATAGGTTTCATCAGAATTTGTTTCACCAATTGGTAGTTATGATAATTTTACCAAGGTGACCTGTTACAGGAATGTTCAGCACAACAAAGTTGTAAGGATTGCAACGTGTCACTGTTACATATTTTGGGTCTGAAACTAGGACCACAGAAAGTGCATTTCATTCCCCTTCTGGAACATCTTCATAAATTTCATTTAGACCTTTCTATCCCAAGATATAGCAATTCTCCCTAGGTGTCCTATTTAGGGATGAATTCTGGAAGAGGCTGGAACCCTAACTTAGAGGGATCATATCTCCCAGAATATAGAGAATATGAGGCTGAATTTTTGACAAGGTGTAAATCCAGATTTTATCTTTGGCGTCTACCATTTTCAGCTCTTGATCCTTTTCCAATCCTAAGATATAGCAAATGTGCCAAAATGTATCAGTTTTAGTATTTTAGTATTTTTCTAGCTCGGGGTCAAACTAGGGTTTGAATTTCTTAGAGTTTCACCCAACCAAAAAAATTGAACCAGGTCTCTAAACTTTGATTTTGATGAGGAGAGAAATCCTATGTCGGGATCACTCAAAAATTCCTCTTCTGTAAGAAGCCCTAATTTCTTGCACCAAAAACTGAAAATGCTCGGAATTGAATTCCGCTTCGACAGAAAGATGCACCCTTCAATGGAGAGTCATCTTAGCATACTTTTGCTGATGGATTGTGGAGAGAGACCCAGAAAGTAAGAAGCCCTATCTTCTGCAGCAACACAATGTCTTCTACTCAGGTTAGCTCTGATACCATGTTAGTTTTTTATCATTCAAGCTAGCATTATGATCTTAGGATCTTTAACTGAGAGAATAATATGCATAGCAATAAAACACAAGAGACAAGAGACACAAAGAATTTTCCTTGGGGAAACCATAAAGGAGAAAACCCTGCAACTTCCTTAGAGATAGAGTCAACACCAAAATTAAAACCTAAAAACATAAAGATGATCTCCCGACAACAGTAGTCTCTCTGTTGTCCCAACAACTTCTCCTCTCACTCATGTGCCCCAATGAGTGAGTGTGTGTGTGTGATAAATAGAGAGACTCACTCTCTATTTATATTCTTTCATTCAATTGAAACCCACTCCAACATGTCGGCTTCACTTAACAATTACTTACTAGAGTTGACATATCTAGGAGTTTTTAATAACCCTAGTGCCCCGCAATTTGTGGGGACTTTGCCTCCTCCAACCAACAGGGAGGTTTATCCTTAACACAATGGTGGGGAATATTTCCATGACTTACAATGACTCACCTAGGGTCGACTTCTCTAGGATATACTAATAACCCTAGGGCCCCACAACTGCGGGGACTTTAACCCTAGACCAATAGGAGAGTTACCCACAATGAATTGACATGCTTGTTTACATTATATAAACTTCCCAGAATAAACATCGGGGTATGACATGACTCAAATACATTACAGACACATCCCAGAATAAACATCAGGGTACAATACATAAGATATAGGGATGAATACATTCCAAAGTTACAATTACATCAACATTCAGCAGGTCTCTTTTTGGATTTGTTGTAAGCTGAGTCTTCATCAAATGTTACATCCCTGTTGATGTCGATTTTCTTGAATCCTGGGAAGTATGTTCTGTAAGGCTTCAAGCTTTCAGAGTATCCCACAAATATACCCTTCTTTCCTGAAGGATCTAGTTTCGTTCTCTTCTTTTTTGGAATGTGTATGTACACTGGACAACCGAATATTCTGAGATGGCTGACTTCTGGTTTCTTGCTGAAAAAGACTTCTTCAGGTGTCTTATTCTTGAGTACTCTATGTGGAGTATGGTTTTGTACATACACCACTGTTCTGGCAGCTTCTGCCCATAGATGCATGGGAAGATCTTGATCATGAATCATTTCTCTTGCAGCTTCCATGATAGTTCTATTCTGCCTTTCTGCAACCCCATTCTGTTGTGGATTATATGGAGTGGATAAATCCCTCTTAATCCTTGATTCCTTGCATAAGTCTTTGAATTCATTTGATGTGGATTCTCCTCCATTATCTGATCGAAAGGTCTTGATCTTATTTCTATGTGGTTCTAGATCAAGGCTTTGAATTCCTTGAACTTGATANTTTGTTCTTCATGAAGTAAATCCATGTCTTCCTAGAAAATTCATCAATGAAAGAAACATAGTATACATACCCGCTTAGTGAACTTGATGACATTGGTCTACATACATCGGAGTGGATGATTTCCAACATTCCTTTTTCTTTTCTCTTGCTACTATTTCTTCTTTGTATTCTTTCCTTTTGCACATCCTTTGTAGACCCCTTTATGTTTTGCTTGAATTTCTGGAAGATCTTCAATAGCTTTGCTTGCAAGTGGTAGTGCTCTGTAATGCACATGTGCAAGCCTTCTGTGCCAAAGTTCATTTGGCTCTACTGTGTCATGGACCAAATCTTGTTCTGGATTTCCCTTCAATTTGTATAAACCTCCTTCTTGTTCTCCAATCACTATTACATCATCAACAGTCTTTCCTCTTGACCACATGAGGACTTGGCCATCTACAAATGCAACCCTCATGCCTTTTGCATCCAGTGCCGATATGGATAGAATATTCTTCTTTAGTCCTGGTACAAACAAGACATCCTTCATTTTCATAGACTTTATAGAGTCTAGCTTGTAGGAGGATTCACCACTACCTTTTATGGGATATTGGTAGTCATCCCCAAGTTTCACCTTATGGGGTGAATTATGTTCGGATAGTTTTTCAAAGGATTCCTTGAAAACTGTCATGTGTTTGGAAGCCCCACTATTAATGAGCCAATATTTGCTTCCATGAGTGACAGTTCCCATGAGAGCGGAGATCAGAACATATTCGTCTTCACTTGAAGAGTCTTGTTGCAG
Source organism: Pseudotsuga menziesii (assembly GCA_001517045.1). Lineage (NCBI taxonomy): Eukaryota > Viridiplantae > Streptophyta > Pinopsida > Pinales > Pinaceae > Pseudotsuga > Pseudotsuga menziesii. The sequence goes on along the minus strand of LPNX010903081.1, from coordinate 83,988 downwards.
CTGCAACCTTTTTTCCCAAAATTTTCAAATATTGGACCCTCCTTTTGATTTTATCATGCCTGGGATTGTTTGGTTTCCTGAAACCTATCTTTCATATGCTATAGAAATTGATCGTTTGAATTTGGAAGCTCACTCAACTATTTTTTCCGTTGTTTCAGCAATTGAATGATCTAATACTACCATCTTCTTCGTCGACACCACGGAAATTGTAGAGTCTTTGTTTTATTTGAAAAATTAACTTTTTCGATGATTTTTTATCGCTGTCGGAAGTCTGTTAATGAATGAATCGGGGCATTAGTATTCTATGTTGCCACCATTTTGGAGGGAAAATAGAGAAGGTTACGATGGAAAGCTATTTTTCTTGCCAAATCCATGGCCTGTATCTTTCTGGTTTTATTGTTCAAACCTTTTGATTTTTGAGGACTTCGTTTTTCTTTTCACTATCGAAATGTTTTTTGACAAGCGGTCGAAATTTTAGTCCTCTATGATGCCGCCGTTTTGGAGGGATTATCGTTTGTATCACCGACACTGCGGAGTATATTGTGTCTTGAAGTTTCGATGTGTTAGTGATTAGTTTATCCGATCATCTATGCATAACTATCGGCGGCATTTAGTGCTCGGGATCACCGACACTGCGAAAGTGTTGAGTTTTGAATCGTTGATGCATATTTCTTAGAGCTTTCGATCGTCGATGGTTTTATGATTCACAGGACCCGTAGTTTGTTTGTTTCCTACCGTTGCGACTACCTATCAGACTATCCTCCTGACATTTAAAGAAGTTAGCTGAAGATAGGGTTTCCCATTGACTGCACTATGACCTCGTTGTTTGGGTTTTATTGTTATCTGAAACCATGGTTTTCCTCAATTAGGGTTTTCCACGATGAGGAGCATAGTACAGAGTCTAGTGCTTTGGAGATTAGCAGTAGCGGCAATGTGGTTCATGAGGAATATTTTCTATCAGGATTGTGATTTTGGTTACAGACAGTGGACTTAAATGGTTTTAAGCACAACTTGCAGGATTTTATTTACCTTGTTGTTTTTCTTTTCATTCTTTAATACTGTGTATAGTTTATTTTTACGGAATGCATATGGAGGAGGTAAATAGCTTGATATAGTTTTTGTTATTTTGGTAAAATATAAATGGTCTAAGGACATGCTATGTTTATGACAGGGTGATTGTTGTAAAGAAGATATGTCTAAAAGACAAAAGCAGAATAGGAAAAGAATTGGTTGAAGAATGAGGAAGAAGAAAGAAAGAGAGCTTCAGAGGAGGCAGCAAGGAAGGAAGAGAAAGAGAAATGAAGAAGTAGAGATAAAGAAAAGAGAAGAAGAAAGTGAGGGTCTGAGATTAACAGGATCTCAAAAATACCAATAGATTACTAAGCAGATCTATAGCAGTAGAGGCCTAGGCTTGGAAAAAGTTCATTAGCAACCAAGCTGGTTCCTCTTCATAAAGTGCTCTTAAATTTTAATTTAAAATGTGACATATTGTATAAATTATGAGCACATACTACAAGACAAAATTTTGGAACTGAAAGGTTGAGGAAGCCCAAAGGTCATCGAGGGGAAGCCCAAAGGTTTTTCTTTTTAGTATAAATATAGAAGAATTTATATGTAGGGAGGACTTTTTCCCAGATCATTTGTGAGAGTATATTGTAAGAAGAACTATTTCCTTTTGCAATAAAGAATTACAAGTTTCCTGCTGGAGAAATCTTGGTGGAATGTTTTAAATGTTTTGCTATGGATCAGTTGAATGTGAACTATTTCATTTTCATCTTACTTCCATTAACTATGAGATCATTCTAACTCAGTGATTTTCTTTTCATGTTATGAATGCACTGTAGTTTATTTTGTGAAATTTCCACTGTGAGTAATGAAGGTTGTCATAAACAATAAGCTATCTTGTTGTTCATATTTCTATTAATGTTCATGTGTTTTGAAATAAGTAACAACTATCTGTAATTTTTCTTAATACATGTGCAGAAATACATTACTCATTGATAACTGATAATTTTGATCCCTAGGGATAGGTTAGTTAGTTAAATTTAGTTTCTTGCTGCATGTGATTTAGATTCGAGAGAGTTAAGACGAGAGGTAAGAACCTGTGCATCACATTGTGACACTCCTCATTATCTCTATCAATCTACATTTTTAGACAGGAACTTGCACATCATAACTTAAACACAAAAAACTAAAAATAAACACAGTGGACCGGGACATAACCGGTAAAACCTTATAATTTGTTACTTGACCAATGGTAGCCGGACCGTAAACCAGACAGATTCCCCATACCAAACAGTAATGGGCTAGTTGGAAATGTTTATTGGGGAGAATCCCTAACTATTGTTACTTAGAGTTTTCTAGGCCTCAATAGTTTTTGGCGCTAGAAGGAGGGCCACCAGTGCATGGCTAGCTGAGGAAACCCATTTCCTCAAAATTAATCCATTGGTGATAGTTCTGAAAGTAGTTTGTTTCACAAATCCACTCCTGAAGATAAAGAGAAAGGGTATATGTATCCTGTGGATAACGGAGTGGTTGATGATTTAAGAAGAATCACTAGGGCATAGGTGAAAAGATCGGAGGATTTCCTATCATTTATGTATTACCTAGAAGAGAGTATCAGAAGAAAGATCACCCTAAATTAGAAGACTCAGTGTTGGTAGAATATCTTGAAGAACTGGTAGAAGTAGCATTACAAGAAGTTGACCAACCTTTAAATCAGTTAGACCCAGATTCACCTTACTTTTCACCTTGTCGGACCCCTATTCAGTCACCACCTCATTCTCCACTAAGAATCATGGCTCATGTAAATGCAAACCAACCACCTCCACCACCTACTTGGAGAGCTAGGTCACCTTTAAATTTGACACTTCCCTTGCATGATTTACCTCAAGATTTTGACAAGATGTTACCCAAGTTTGACCCAAGTGAAAAAATTCTGGTAGATGATCATTTGCAAAGTTTTTACTTGGATATAGAAGGACTATGAGTAGGAGAACATGAAGATGTAGTATGTAGATTGTTTCCCCACACTTTGAAAGGAAAAGGAGCCTCATGGTATTTTGCTCATCCTGCAAATTCAATCACAGACTGGGACACATTTGAGAGAATATTTAGAAGTAAATATGCAATCCAGAAAACTCATGCATCTTTAATGAAAGGGTTATGCGTTTTAAAGAAAGAAAGGAAGGAAAAAAGTGCATAATTTCACTCAAAGATTTGGTGCTTACCTAAAAAAATATACTGCAGCTGATAAGCCATCTGAAAAAGCTCTGATTGAATAATATACTTTAGCTCTAGGGCCTAACTTGGCCATGTTTTCTAAGATATTAGTCAAACCTACGTTATCAGAAACTTATGAAGAATCTAAGAGGGTAGAGGCTGAGATGGAGAGCATAGAAAATTATCCTGTGCAGTTAGAAGAATTTTTTTTTGGAGTTAAGAAACCTTTATTACTGACTAAGCCTAAGGATGAGCTGTCACAAGATTTTGAAGGGATGTTGAAGGTGATGAAAAAGTTATCTAACATAGTGATATATTTAGAGAAAGAAAAAAAGGCTCACAAATCATATAAGCCTTATTATAAGGAAAGGGAAGACAATAGTCAACCTAAGCCTCCTCCACATAGTCCTTCAACAATGAATTTAACTGATGTAGGAATGGATAATTTTTGCACTTTTCATCAGCAGCCTCATTCTGAGAAGAATTGCCCCCAATGAATAAATTCTATGACGTTGGCAATGAATCAGATATTGGACTCCAAACTAACAGAAACTAATAAGGAGGAAGAAAAGGACAATCAATCCACAAAAAAACAAGAGGAGGATACTCTGGTTTTATGGGATTGTGTCTCAATGTTTGATACAGAAGAGTAAGATTCTTTGAAACAAGAGGAAACATCAGAAACCAATGTGACAACAAGAAGTTAGAGTTTGTTAAAAGAAGACAACTCAATACTTTCAAAGATCTGGAAACTTCAAGAAAATATGAAGAAAATATAGAAGAACACTACAACTAATAAAATACCTGAATTTACCATTTCAAGTCAAGATCCTAAGAAAATTAACATGCCCATTAAGCCTATTGAAGGCAAGTTTGATAATGTCAAGAATAATATCAAAGCACCTGAGAGGGGGTATGATATTGTGGAAGACATTAAAAAATCTAAGGCAAATATCTCATTATTTGAAATGTGTAATGTACCTCAGCAGAAAGAAATTTTTTTAAAAGCACTTGAAGTTCTAGAAGAAGAGCTTCCCACTGACAACCAACCTGAAGAAGAATTTGTTGAAGCAAGTGTGGGAGGTAAGTCTAAGTTTAAAACCCCACCATTTCTCCTAAATTTTGAGATTTTCAACTATAATGTGCACAAATGTTTAGTAGACTCAGGGGCATAAATCAATGTTATGCCACTTTCAGTCTGCAAGAGAATTAATGGACATCCTAAACCATCCACTTGGCAAGCTATTCAATTAGATAGGACAACTATGAAAGTAATAGGAGAAATGGAAGATGTTCTAATTTGCTTATCTGCAAATGAGAAGGTATGTCAGTACATCGATATTGTAGTAGCAGACATACCTGATGTTTATGGATTTGTTTTGAGTTGAGACTGGTCTGCAAGGCTAGATGGATACTTTGCATCAGATTGGTCACATCTGTGGTTTCCTCATAAGGGAAGTCCCAACTAGATAAAAATATTAAGAGAGCCTCAGATGAAGAACAATGTTACTCAGTTGGAGGGAAAAAATGAACCAGTGAATTATGTGTTGGGAATTTACTTCATTGAAATAGAACCGGGAAATTACCAAGCTGAAGAAGCCAACAGTACACCAGACACCCATCCCAATCTCCTTCGATTTTCACAGGCTGATGAGATTGACTGTAAAGTAGTAGATTTAGTTTCAGATGTAGTTTTTAATTCAAGTTCGATAGAACTAGATAATGGGCAGGCCTTTTCAAATTGCAGCCAATCTTAGCTCCTCAACTCACAAGTTTCAAGATTTACAGGGGTGGGAAGAGAACTTACCAGTTAATGGTTTAGTTCTCAATCTTTATTTTTCTTGATTTTTATTTCTTGGTTATCTTGTACATAAATTAACTGATTGCTTTGTTTTGTTTTGATTTGTTTATTTTGGTTTATTAGGGTTTAATTGATTTTAATAAAAAAGAACAACTTTTGGTTGCATGGAGTTCATCAGAATTCTGGATTAACTAAAATCCTTGATTATAAGACTGTGTACTATTGATTTATTTGAAAGAACTTCTTCTAGTTTAGCAGTTTTCCTAAATGGCTATGAACACATTGAAACTCCTACTTAATCCTTATAAAATAACTCAGGATCAAAAGGTCTAGAATACTATTTCGAGGCTCCATCCATCTCAGATTTAAAATGTCTTAGGGGGTGACAACAAAAGACCCATGGAGAGGAAGCATGGTAAACAATATATTATATTTAAATGATCCCATGCCAAGAATTGAAATCCAAAAGGCAAACAAGAGTCAAAATCTCCTAAGAGAGCAATATGTATCAAAACAAAGTACTGAACTATATTAGTACAAGATTGCCAAAGTTCTTCTCCATCAGTGAGCTGAAAATTAAATACATCTCTCACACAAAAGGACACTATGGATAGAGGAGCCTGAATTAAAAATTTCAGAAAGAAGGAGAAGAGGAGGACTCAAAAGAAAGGACAAAAGTCCAAAAGCACAAAAGTGCAAAATGGCATGGGAATGAGGAACAAATGAATATTTTTGTTTACCATATGTTACAATCCTGTGGTGTCTAAGCTGGTAACTACCCAAATACAAAGGTAAAAAATGAAATTCATATCCCTGGCCTCAAAAGAGTTATCTAGACTTTGAAATCTTGGTTTCCATTTTCCCTAAATTGGACTATCATCAATGATTAAAATTACATACATCTGCCATTTGGGAAATTCAGGCATGTAGAAGAATTCAGCATGTTGGTATTTATTGTCAAAAAAGTTTGTTGATTAAGGAAGATATTGTCCAGAGATCTGTGTTTGCCAAGTAGTCACCAATTGTTGCAGCTGCAACCTTTTTTCTCAAAATTTTCAAATTTTGGACCGTCCTTTTGATTTTATCTTGCCCAGGATTGTTTGATTTCCTGAAACCTGTCTTTCATCTGCTATAGAAATTGATCGTTTGAATTCGGAAGCTCAGTCAACTATTTCTTTCGCTGTTTTGGGAGTTGAATGATCTCATACTACTGTCTTCTTCGCCGACACCACGGAAACCATGGATTCTTTGTTTTATTTGAAAAATTAACTTTTTCGATGATTTTTTATCGCTGTCGGAAGCCTGTTAATGAATGAATTGGGAAATTAGTCTTCTATGTCGTTGACGTTTCGGAGGGAAAATAAAGAACGTTCCAATGGATAGTTATTTTTCTCGCCGAATCCATGGCCTGTATGTTTCTGGTTTTACTGTCCAAACCTTTTTATTTTCAAGGACTTTGTTTTTCTTTTCGCTATCGAAATGTTTTTTGACAAGCAGTCAGAGTTTTAGTCCTCTATGACGCCACCATTTCGAAGGGATTGTCATTTGTATCGCCGACACTACAGAGTATATTGTGTCTTGAAGTTCCAATGTGTTAGTGATTAGTTTTTCCGATCATCGATGCATAACTATTGGCTGCGTTTAGTGCGAAGGATCGCTAAAATTGCGGTAGTGTTGAGGTTTGAATCACCAACACATATTGTTTAGAGCTTCCGATCGTCGATGGTTTTATGATTCACGGGACTCGCGATTGGTTTGTTTCCCACCGTTGCGACTACATATCAGACTATCCTTCCGATGTTTAGAGAAGCTAGTTGCCGATAGGGTTTTCCTGCTGACTGCACTAAGACCTCATTTTTTGGGTTTTATTGTTATCCGAAACCATGATTTTCCCTGGTTAGGGTTTTCCACGATGAGGAGCATAGTACAGAGTCTAGTGTTTTGGAGATTAGTAGTAGCGGAAATGTGGTTGATGAGGAAGATTTTCTATCAGGATTGTGATTTTGGTTATAGACAGTGGACTTAGAGGGTTTTAAGCACAACTTGCAGGATTTTCTTTACCTTGTCTTTTTTCTTTTCATGCATTAATACTGTGTATAGTTTATTTTTACGAAATGCATATGGAGGAGGTAAATACCTTGATACCATTTTTGTTATTTTTGTAAAAGCTAAATGGTCTAAGGAAATGCTATGTTTATGACAAGGTGATTTCTGTAAAGAATATATATCTAAAAGACAAAAGTAGAAGAGGTAGAGAATTGGTTGAAGAATGAGGAAGAAGAAAGAAAGAGAGCTGCAGAGGAGGAAACAAGGAAGGAAGAGAAAGAGAAATGAAGAAGCAGAGATAAAGAAAAGAGAAGAAGAAAGTGAGGGTCTGAGATTAACAAGATATCAAAATGACCAACAGATTACTGGGCATATTGGTAGCAGCAGAGGCCCAGGCTTGGAAAAAGTTCATCAGTGACCAAGCTGGTCCCTCTTCATAAAGTACTCTTAAATTTTGATTTAAAATGTAACATATTGTATAAATTATGAGCACATACTACAAGACAAAATTTTGGAACTAAAAGGTTGAGGAAGCCCAACGGTCATCGAGGGGCAACCCAAAGGTTTTGATTTTTTTGTATAAATATAGGAGAGTTTAGATGTAGGGAGGACTTTTTCCTAGATCATTTGTGAGAGTATATTGTAAGAAGAACTATTTCCTTTTGCAATAAAGAATTACAAGTTTCCTGCTGGAGAAAGCTTGGTGGAATGTTTCAAATGTTTTGCTATGGATCAGTTGAATGTGAACTATTTCATTTTCAGCTTACTTCCATTAACTATGAGATCATTCTAACTCTGTGATTTTCTTTTCATGCTATGAATGCACTGTAGTTTATTCTGTGAAATTTCTACTATGAGTAATGAAGGTTGTCATAAACAATAAGCTATCTTGTTGTTCATATTTTTATTAATGTTCATGTGTTTTGAAATAAGTAACAACTATTTGTAATTTTTCTTAATGCATGCACATAAATACATTACTCATTGATAACTGATAATTTTTCTCCCTAGGGATAGGTTAGTTAGTTAAATTTAGTTTCTTGCTGTGTGTGATTTAGATGCAAGAGGGTTAAGATGAGAGGTAAGAACCTATGCATCACATTGTGACACTCCTCATTATCTCTATCAATTTGCATTTTTAGATAGGCACTTGCACATCATAACTTAAACACAAAAAACTAAAAATATACACGGTGGACCGGGTCGTAACCGGTAAAAGCTTTTAATTTCTTACTTGACCAATGGTAGCCGAACCATAAACCGGACGGATTCCCCATATGAAATAGTAATGTGCTAGTTGGGAACATTTATTGGGGAGAATCCCTAACTGTTGTTACCTACGATTTTCCAGGCCTCAACAAGTCTTGACTTTCTTGTTTTACTCTCTTCCTGGGAGGATCATCATCCTCAGCAGTGTGAGCATGATGTCTTCTTTTGGAGTTATTCTTCTTCTTGGATCCATTCTTATTCATGGGAAAATTTCTAGCAAAGTGTCCTATTTGATCGCATGTATAACATCTAAGTTTGGATGGATTCCTTCTTACAAGATTGTTTTTATGATGAGAACGCTTACCTTGGTGATGATGATTTTCCCTTCTTCCTTTCTTGGAGTGTACTGTGAGAGCTTGATATTCACTTCAAATATTTTATTCTCGAGCTGCTATCCAAGCTTCTTCTTGTGAACATTCTTCCCATAGTCTACTGAACTTGACTAACTTCTTCCTAGCATAGATTCCTTGGATGAAAGAATCCCATGACCTAGGGAGGACATTCAAGGTTGTCATCACAATTTCTGCTTTCTCTACTTCTTCATCTACTGCTTCTAGTTGTTCTTTGATCTAGGAGACCCTTGTGAAGTATGACTAGATGGTCTCCTCATTTTGGATATTTACATTCTTCAACTGGTTCCTTAGAGTCATCTTCCGATTGATGTTCTTCCATTCAAACAATTTGGTTAGGGCATCAACATGGCTTTAGGTGTCTTGAGGGAGGACACCTGTGGTATGACGTGATCCTTGATAGAATCAACAATGATCCTCTTTTCCATAACCAACTTCTTATTATGTAAGGTCTTGGCCTCATCTCCCTCTAGAACTGGAACCTCCTCACTGATATAGGAGTCCAACTCATTTTCTTCCAGGACTAGGGACATCCTATACTTCCAGGCTCAAAATTTATCAGCTCCCTCAAGCTTTTCATCAAGCTTGGTATGATGAGACATATTAACTGAGAACCTCAAATGGAAATACAAAATATTTATATCTTGCCAGGTCAAGATGTCGGATATGGATTTGGAGCTGAAATCCTACAGTGTTGGTTCAGGAGCAGATTAGGGTTTTTCTTTTCCAGAGTTTTGTCCAACCAAATGCTTTGAATTTGATCCCTAATTTTGATTTTGGGGAGGAGATCAATCCAGGCCTGGGCTCACTGAAAAATTCCACTTCTATGAAAAGCCCTAATTTCCGGCAACAATGTCGGGTCCATAACTGAAAAACCTCAGAATTGGATTTTGCTTCGATAGAAAGATGCACCCTAGGGAGGAGAGTTATTCCACCCTACTTTTGCTAAAAATATGTGGAGAGAGATTCACAAAGTAGGAATCCCTAGTTCCCACAGCTGCACAGTGTCTTCTTCTCAAGTTAGCTCTGATACCATGTTAGATTTTAACATTAAGATAGCATAACATTAGGATCTTTAACTGAGAGAACAACAAGCACAACAATCAAAAGCAAGAGACAATGAACACAATGTTTTTCCTCGAGGAAACCATAAATGGAGAAAACCCTGCAACTTCCTCAGAGATAGAATCAACACCAAAAGTGAAACCCAAAAATAGTAAGATGATCTCCCAATACCAGTAACCTCTTTCTTCCTTTCCCTAGTGTCTTTCTCTTCCTTAGATATGCGCTACAACTGAGTGTGAGTGAGTGTGTGATAAATAGAGAGGCTATATCTCTATTTATACTAATTCCCAACTTGACTAAACCCAATTAGGGCCGACTTCACTAGGTGAGTCTAATAACCCTAGTGCCTCGGAACTGCTGGTACTTTAACCCTTAGACAATAGGAGGGTTACCCACCTTGACTTGACATGGCTTGTTTACATTATAGAAACTCCTGATAGGAACCTCGGGGAATGACATGACTCAAGTACATTACAAATACATCCTAGAATAAACATCAGGTTACAATACATAAGAAATACACATGAATACATTCCGAAGTTACAATTACATCAATAAGAAAGTGGGCCACATGAACAGTGAATATAAACTATAAGCCATGTTTCCTATAAAATAATTATATCACATCATTATCACATCTTTTGGCATTTTGAAATTGTGTGTGAGTGAGCCTTGAGCCTCTCTAGTGCTTGGATATGTACCCAAGCCAACTTTGGGTGACGTGCCAATTAACAAGTGTATTTCATCCATGTTCATAACTCTAGTGCAGCCATTAATGGAGTTTGATTTCAGGTTTTGATGATCATTCCATCCAATTTCAAGATACCTCATCAGTGGTTAATAAGCTCTTATTCATATCTCATTTAATTTCTTGTCTCCTCTCTCCTTTCTGTTAATTTTGAGCTTGATATGGTGAAAATGGAGTCACTATAAATGGAATGTATACCCTTAATTGATATATATGGTGTTCAATTTTCATCATGTCCATATAAGTACTAGTGCTCTTACAAAAAGTTGAGAAGCTTAGCATTCTAATCTCCAAGATTTCTAGTCTCTTAAGCTATTATGTTATTTAAATACTAGAGGAGGTTATCTTTGAGTTTCTTATGATTCTCATTTGGACCCTTTAATCATGTATTTGATATCATAACTAATATCTAGTATTTTTATGACAACTTAAAGCATTCTGATCGAGTTTTAAATGAGACAATTACCTAGTCCAGGTTTCAATGCAAATTTGACTATTTTATTGTTTTATGTGATAGTGGGACTTAACTCAACCAATTTAATTCATTATTGTTCTAATATTATATTGAAAGGATGAAAATTATGTTCCATAACTGAAACAAAGAATTTGTGGCATTCCTTAGGTTTTTGGGAAGCCCAGAAATGATCCCTTGTGAGTAGTCTTAATAACTAGTTTGGCCAATGTGAGATTCTTAGCCTCCATATTTGATTCCAGATATGTATAAATTGATTATTTTCTTATATACTATCCAATAATATATATATTAATATCCATTAAGTTTAATCCCTTCATTATTAGTCGTTCGGAACTTAAGAGTAAGGTTTTACTTTGGATATCTTGGGACTCCTAGGATCATAGAAGTAGACTTGGTCCTAGCTGATGTTCAAAACCTGAATGGAACCAACACATTTTTCCTAGGAACCTGAACTTCATGATCAACTCCCTTTTGTCACTTAATCTTTGATCCAGTATTCAATTCATACTCCTTTCCCAATTGTTACTTGGAGTTTTTCTTGAAGAAGGTTTTCATGACCAATATGATTTGATTGAAATATTTTAGTATTTGCAGACCTATAATTGACTTTGCAAAGTCATCCCCTGAGAATTATTCAAAATATAGAATATTCCACTATGGAACCAAATCATTTCAGTAAACTGTATGCTCATTTTAGCACATAGTTTTTATTGTTTCGGTGAATTGGTCTTTAAGAGTCTATCTATTGAGTTAATGTGCCTAAATAAACTTTATGTTTATTTTAGTTGTATCATATATGTTTCCTTTACTCCTGTGAAAAGTAAGCTCTCAATTAGAATAAAAATTGAATCCATTTCCTACTTTGATGATGTTTCCTATGAGTTGTATGGTGATTATGAACTGTATGAAGGATATTGCAATTTCATAGATGAAGAAACATGTAGTACCTCATCACATTTAACATACAAGAATGATAAATACTTATATTTCTATTCATATGATGAAGTAGTGAGGCTGATATCTATTCATGATAGGTTCTCTTGTAGAGGGAGGCCAAATGAATCATTTATTTACGTTGCAGATTATTGGGGACTAAGTTCTGTACTTTTGAAGGACCTTTCTTTTCAAGAGTACTGCTCTGTTGAGATGCAAAAGTTGTTCATAGATCCATACTATAGTACAAACATGAAAATGATTTCACATATGGTTGCTGATGTGTCCAACAAGATGAATCCTATGTTGTTTCCAGAGGAGATAGAAAGATCTTTTGCTGCTAGAAAAAATAAGGAGTCTAATGTTGTTAGGGGTGGTAATACATATTTTGGATCATATCCAAACGAATAAAATATATCATATATGAAATCACTATTTGTGCTTCACAATTAATCATAAGACAATCATACATCAATTGGATGTGAACCAAAATATTTGGTTAAAGATCAAGCTACCATATCTCCACCACATGAAGAGAAAAATATGATGCAAAGGGATGAACACAGTTCATTTTTATGTATTCCTTTGTATCATGATGAATTTGGATCCACATTAGAGGAGAGGTTTGAAATGAGTGAGAAGCCACATCTCACTATAATCATTGGGGAGACATAAACCACCTGGTATTGCAAGTGGGAAAACAAAAAACAGAGATCCATGAAGGGGAGAAAAAGTTACTCCAAGGTGTTTGAAATGAAAGAGAAGGAGAGGTTTCTCATGAGCATAAAGAGAAAGATGTTTCCGAAATGGAAGAGGAACAAGGATCATCTCCTTAGTCACCGAGTGATCTTCCTCATAAAGTTGATCCAAATAAATAAGTAAACATCAGGTTAAAGGAAGTTAAAATTGCATTGCATCCATTAGAATACATAACTGAAATCCTTACTAGTCAGGATTGGGAAACAAAAGAGCACCTTATTCATTCACTTGACCCTACCACCATTGTTGTAGAAGAACAATTTAGAGAGAGAAGTAACACTTTGGATAAGGTTGAAAGAATGCATACTGATGAGACTGATGAGTGCTCAGGTTTTAGTGAGACATCCATCGATTGATTTCCACCTCTCTATGTTGATGAAATACAGATTTAACTTGAAGAATTTGATACAAGACCAAATATCCATGAGAATGAAAACCTTGTAGTAGCTGAAGAAAATGTCACAAGATCAATTTCACTTCCATCACATGAACTTCGTGAATTTGATCTTGTGATGAAAGATGAAGAGGAGGCTCATTTGCAAGAACCCCATTTTATTGTAGGGTCATCAAATATGGATGAACTGAATATTCAAGAGGCCCTAAGATTCTCCATGGAACACATTCTTTAGTTTCAAGAATCGATTGGGTCATGGATGAAATATCTTCTATGGAGGATATGGAGAAAATCCACAAAGCGATATCCAACACTAAAGGTAACACATTGATTTTTCTTTTTGATAAAGAGTATTTGTTGGAGCTTGTTGAAATGTATAATAGATTAACATTAAGTTATGTAGAATAAAATGAGAAGATCACAAAATAATTGAATTCCACCTAGGAGTTTTTGAACAATTTCCAAAAATACCTTCGAGACTCCCAGATGCAGAATGAGCAGGTTCATAAGAAGTTGCAAAGATCACTTTGACTTTCTATTGTAATCTCACAGATCACATAGGGTTACCAATAATACATACTAAAACATACATATAAAATAGAGACAAGAGATAAGAAGAAATAGGTGAATTAACAGATTATATTACATGAATGAGTCCATACAACACAGAGAACTGAACCAAGTTCTCATCTGGCTCAACAGCCTAATATATATGATTACAAAATAGTTACAAAATAACTACCTGTCAGTTCGGTGAACCGACACGACCTTAGGTGGCCGACCTAATATCTAGTTTAGTTGGCCGACTGACTTAGTCAGCTGATCGACTAAGTCGGCTATCGTTCAAGTCGACTTATCAACTTGCTCCTTCTACACCTTCCTATATTTCAATAAGTCATTCAATGACTGAATGCATTCAAATTTTAGAGGGGGAAACTCATTAGATTGTGGATCATGTGGAATGTTTTGATCTGCAAGCATTTGAAAAGGATGCATGTGAACAAAATCAAGACCATACGCTTACATTATTTCAGAGATATTTGGAAATTCCTCTTGGTGAAGGTTGTATAGTTTTGGAGGAGGCACAACATGGTACATTTGGTGAACTAATAAACGGATACAAGGAACCTTCCTCCTTCTTGATTAATGATTATTACAAAGTTTTTAATTTCTTTCATGACCTTTCATCCTATAAAATTCCTACTACAACCAAAACACATGAAGATGGAAACTGGGTGGAGATATTTTTCTTATTTGTGCCACATGAGGAGCAATAGACTCCCCCTTTTTTTATTGATGACTTGATGACCAAATGTTGGCATTTGAAAAGTGCACCAATCCATTACCAAATTGTTGAGCATCAGTAGAGGCATCTATTTGATGTCTCCATCATGCACAATGATTCATGGGTTTCCCACTTGAGTCACATGAGTGGAAGAATAAATCAAAATTTGAGATCTTGGATTAGAGAAAACCTTCTACATGACGAAGCTACAGGCTTTCAATTTGGATATATAAGTTTTATTTTGGTTTCCTCCATGGATTGGGTGTGTGTATACATGCTAGAGGTGGACAATCCCAAAGATAAATTTCTTTCTTGCATAAGTAAAGTTTCATTATGTACAACCCATATTTCAGTTGACTAGTGGACCAAGCATCTATGGTTACTATATGATCATATTAATATACATGGATGGATATGGTTCACCACTTGTGCCTTGAAACATAAATTATGTGTGTTTTAGTGCTACGTTGCACATGGAGTGACATATTTTGGATAGTGTTGATATGATTTGGGCCCATGTTGAGGAGTTCCATTCTTAGTGGGGAAGTCTCACAAGTATTTAGTTTTGCATTGGGGGTTTTCAAATTTTGGTGGGGTGGTGTGATTTTGAAATCCTTCCTTGCAATAGATTCTCCCACTTGATTGTGATTTTTTGGGGAATGCAGTTGAAACATTGGGACCCTGGTATTTATTGGAATGAAAACTTTCCAAAAGAGGGAGGAACATTTGGATCCTTGTAGAGGAGGCAGTGGGATCCAAGCATTCTACTATTTTTTCTTAGTTGGGTTGAAATTTTTGTTGAAAAAGGGCTAGTCATCGAAATACTTATAATCAGAGTGGTGCAATAGAAACATGGTGTCAATTTGGTATTTATATTGGAATTAAGGATTCTAATTCCAGACAGACAATAACATCTTTTGAGGATTGAAGTCACTGGTTGGCTTCATAGATGGTTATAGTTGGTTTATTGATTGAGGACAAGCAATTTTGGGAGGGGAGGACTGTAATGTCTAGATTTTCTTGATAACAACATGAAGAAACCCCTAGTAATTGAGAAACCCATATTCCCTATTGGCGGAATAGATAATAAAAAGGGGGTTAATTTTTATAGATAATAAATATCCTTGTATGGAGCTTTTAGGCTTAGGATAAAAGTTGTCTTGTTTTAATTGTTTTATATTATGAAAATATTATTTTTTGTACCTAGTGGATGTGCTCAGTGTCCAATAGGGGAACATGAGTAATTTTTAACCCAATGGGTTGTCACATTAATTGGTAACTAGGGAAAAGTTAAGAAATATCCAAAAAAGCAGAAAAAGATAGAAATGATGACAAAAGAAGCCAGCTAGAAAAGCATGCACACCATGTAAGTGCATAAAAAGATATCAGCATGCAAAGCATGAAACTTTTGGAATTTAGGAGTGCATAGTTTCCAAAAAGGTGAAAGGAAAGTCAAACAAAAAGGAAGGATGGTGCAGTTTCCAAAAGTAAGAAAATGAAAGTCTGTCTAAAATTAGGAAGGTGCAGTTTCCAAATGAAGAAAGGGAAGTTCAGTGGAAAAGAAGGAAATTTCCAATATCACTCATGAGGGAACATTTGTTTGGGAAAGTGGGCCACATGAATATTTAATTCAACCTAGAAACCATTTTTACTATAATATAATGATAACACATCACTATCACATCTTTTGGCATTTTGAAATTGTGTGTGAGTGAGCCTTGATCCTTGTAGTGCTTGGACATGTGCCCAAGATAGATTTGGGTGATGTTCCCATTATAAAATGTATTCCATCCATGCTCTTAACTTCATTTTATCTATTAGTGGTGTTTAATTGTAGGTTTTGAAGACCATTCCATCCAATTTCGAGACCCCTCATCAATGGTTAAGAAGCTATTATTGAGATCTTAGCGAATCTCTTGTCTCCTTTCTCTTTTTTGTTACTTTTGAACTTGATATGGCTAAAATGGAGTCACTAGAAATGTCATGTTGACCATTCATTGATATATATGATTTATTAATGTATTTACGAAATATTCATATCAGGTCCAGAGAAGTACCGGTTCATTTGCAAAGAGATGAGAAGCTTAACATTCCAATCTCCAATATTTCTAGTATTTTAAGCTAATATGTTGTTTAAATGCTAGAGGAGGATATATATATAAGTTTCATGTGATAATCATTTAGACCCTCTCATCATGTATTTTATATAATAAGGAATATGTATAATTTTTATGACATTTTGAAGCATTTTGATGGAGTTTTAAATTAGACAATTTGACCTAGTCTACATTTCAATTACTAGTACATAATGCGAGATAAGTGACAAAAAATGACCAAAATATGCCTATAAATGACCACTTTTTATTTGGCGATCCTTGGTGGCTGATTTTCGGTCTCTTATCACACAACCAAAAAAGTGGTCATTTATAGTTTGGTTATTTATAGCTTATGGGTTGATATTTAATTTGGTCGCATATTTTTTCATTAATCTAGTCATATGTTTGGTCATTAATCTATTCATATGTTTGGTCATTAATCTAGTCATATGTTTGGTTATAAGAGACCGAAAAATAGCCACCAAAACTGTCAGTAGGTCATCTATATGTGAATTTTTGTCATTTGTTTGGTCACTTATCTCCCATTTGTTGGTCACTTATCTCTCATTTTTTGTCACTAATTTAGTCATTTTATATGCAAATGTTCACTAATTTATATAGATAGGGTATGGAGGAATCGAACCACCAATCTTCTTGTTGTAAGGTAGGTTCTCTTCCATTGAGCTAGTACCCGTGAACTCTCTACAATACTTGCAGAAGTATCAAGCTTAATCATGTACTTCAGACATCATATATAGATTATAAAAGGCATCGAGAATTACCAAGAAAACCTACTATAGTTTGATCATGCACTCCAAAAATCCAAGTTCTACAAAAAAAATATTTCCCTTCTGTATATTCATTCAAAAAAATTGCAATAACACATTCAAAGTTCAAACAGAGATCCACTTATTTTTTCCATCGCTTCAACATATTGCTCAACTGATTTACCAATTCTCTCACCTAGATAAAAAATTAGCTTATATTCCTCTACACCTAGGGAATATGGGACAATAGACCCATAACCTTCACCTATTTCAACTTTAACACTCCCAAAGGTACATGTGTTAAGGATGAAAAGCATACAAAGTCAATAAATAACAACAATAGTAAATTACACTAAAATTATCTCCTAAAAAAAGTGAAATGATTCATGCAAGGAAAGGATCAGGTAGTATTCAAAAGAAAACATCAACAAAAACAACAACAATCTTTGGAAAATACTGATTTCTTGGGCCCTAAGGGATCATGCACTTGAGGTACAAGGAAATGTATATTGAGACAAAAAAATTTGTAGTCTGATATGAAATCCCAGTTAATGTATTTAGGTGGAGAGCCCAATCATGTTTATGTAAAATAAACTTCCATAATAAATGATANAATTTTTTCAAATATATATATATATATATATATATATATATATATATATATGGAATAATAATTATTAACATCGCCACACAAAGATAAAGCAAAAACAAATAATTAGAAAAATTCATCTGTAATTGAATTCAGCATAACCCATAAGGGAACAATATTTCCAACTAAGGAAGATATCATATATATTCGCCTAATGCCTAAGTTGTGAGCCAAAAAGTGTGCACTCAATTCTAGAAGCCATTGTCACATGATATACTCTGACACATCATAGGAGCATACCGATGACACTTATTATAAAATAAAATGAGATGGTACAACAATGTTTTATATAAAGAATCATGAATAATCCACATCCCCTATAGAATTAGTGGTCTTTGTAGCACCACCTTAATCATACAATCAAAATGCAATTTAAGAAGTCATAAAACAACATTTATATCCATAAAATATTAAAATAATCCAACAAATATTTTATACTAAATATTATCTCTTCAAAATACCTTATTTAAATTACAGTTGTTGACAATGGAACACTCATATCCAAGATGTTATCAGAAACTGAAACCCCATTCAAAATAGGAACTAAACAAGAGACAAAACTGAACGCTTTTATGGGATAACATACGTGCATATATTAGGCATATGAAATTATTTTGTAATGTAATAATATAGTTTCAAAATGGGAATGGGAACATAAAAAATAGTGGTTTTCTTGATTAGGTCTCTGATAAGATAATACGAGAACAAAGAAGAGCAAGTAATGGGTTTCTTGATGAGGTCTTCGGTAAGACACTAAGAACAAAGAAGAATAAGCAACACAATAATATATAGAAACTTTTGAGAAAATGCTCAAGTTGAATACTTGAACTAGTAAGAGAATTTAAAGTATGTCATTTGATAAAAGTGCAATCCAAAACAAGTGCTTTAACATTGCATAGTTAGTTAAAATACAATTTACTAAAGGTACATGCTAACGAGATATCAAATGCTCTAAATATTTGATGAATAACATCTCATATGCTCATTGATTTGCAACAAATGCATGCTTTCTTGATGCCTCAAGGTGTTTATATGATGTTATAAGTTTGGTGTGCAGACCTGAACTCTTTAATTCTGTAATATTTAATCGAGAAATTCTGAAATTTTAATTGGTTCACACAGAGCCTTCTCGGATTGGGAAAAACAGGGGTTTCTTTAGGGAAATTTTGCAGAGAAAAAGAGTGGAAAGTGGGAAGAAACCAAATAAATTAAGACACATAATATCCTCTTCCCTAATACATTTATATCTTATGCCATTTAGGGTTCAATATCCGCTCCGCGGAAACCTACTACCATGCTTCTAGGCAGTCAAACCGTGAAATTAGGAAGAGTAGTTCAGTCTATTTCAACCAGGGGATTTTGGAAACTTTTAGATGGTTGTTCCAGAATTAATATAACATAATAAATTTTTTTGTACAGTTTTAAGAAGTTCTTAAAAGTTCCGAGTAGTTTTGGATGAATTTGGGTTTTTTCAGCAGTTTTGACCTAACGAAACCCTACGCAGTGGAGGATCCCAAAAGGACATACGAGTGAAAATAAAAAAAAATTCTAGAGGCATTTATGGGAATTTGATTCTATCAGTGACCCACAGGAACTGACGGAGCTCATTTTGAGTTAGAAGAACTTTTTTTACATCAAATTTGGCAAGACTAGTCATTGAAAGATAACAATCTAGCTAGGGTCTAAATTTAAGCAATTAATTCATGTCAAAATAATTTCTGAGATACATATGAATGATAAAAGAGATAAATAAAATCCCACTGAACATATAAACTCTCTTCATATAGTCCCCAAATTTTTTATATTTCTCATAGCACTTAGATTCATCAATTTTCCACCATACATTGATAAAATAAGCTTTTTTGAGGAAACTGAAGATATAATTCTTTATGGACAGATATGTTTCAACCTGATATAGATAAATTACAGATTAATATGCTTCTATATATAAGAAATCATATACTAAACTGACCATTACAAGGAAACTCCGAAATAAGGGGCAAGAGGCCCAAAACATGACTGACAAAAGGGGCTGAGAGCATAGATGAAACATGGGCTTCACTAAGATCGACCTGACCGTGATGGAGATTGAAAATAACTCTGATAATACTTCAATGGATTCAATATATTTTTCCATACCTACAATAGAAGATAAGAGGGTGGAAGGAGAGGGGATGGGAAGGCTGGGGCTCATCTCCCAGTAGTCTGAGGCACAACACTCAGAAGCAATGCTCAAATAAGCATAACTCAGTATACACAAAAACCAAACTGAATAAATGGGTTGGAATTCATCTTTTATAGACTTATGGATGACCTTCTTAGTAAGTTGAGGCCAATGGTGACCTATGAGAGCAAGTCAACCCCATGGGTGACCTAACTCTAGACACAAAAGAGCCCCCTTTTGGAAATTAGGCAAGTAGGACCATGTGGAATTGTTTTCAAGTCCAAATAATCATTCACAATTATAAATTGTGCTCTCCCTTAGTCAAAATCTGCCTCTTTCGTGTTATGACAGCTTTCTACTTTTTCTGGGTCATAAGAAAACTTTTTATTTCCTTCAAAAACTTTCCTACTTTTCTCTTACAACTTTTCTGAGCTCCATAAGAGGAAACTGCACCCTCTTCTTTGAAATACTTTCCTGCTTTTACCTATGTCTATTTTTTCTACTTTTAGGCAACTTCCCTTTATTCTCCTGCTTTTTTTTGTCATGGAATTTCTTATTTTTAGCAATGCAAGTTGACTAGCTTTCCCCAATGCGCCCTCCTAACATGGAAGCCTTAATTCCACATCATTATTGTGCATAATAAATAAAATTGCTGAAATAAAATTAAATACATGCCTTAAAACACTTATTAGCAAAATTTGTCCTAGGAAGAATAATTAATATCACTTTGAGCCCCTAGGAACTTCGCATGGTCAACACTTTTAATGTCCCAAAATATGGGGACATGACAGTCCTCCCCTCTGAAATATGCTTGTCCTCAAGCAAAATCACTCTAGAGTGCTGCAAATTTGTTCATCATATAGGAGAACTAGAGCATGAATCCATTGTGGAAAAAGGTTAACTTTCTCCATCTATCCATCTTGTAATGTTTCTCCAAAACAATTAATGCCAGGGTCCCATTGCTTACATTGCAACCCATTAAGTGAGAATTCCTTCCCACACAACTTATTAGGAAAATTTATTCCTGGATCCCATTTCCTCAACTGTAAGTGTCCAAACATTAGAATCCACCATACAAATTTATCATCATAGGAAATGACATTCATGCTGTGGAAATCACACCACTACACTGAAAACTGGAAATTTTCAATGCAAAGTTGGAGATCTGTCAGAATTCCCCACCCATAATAAAGTTCTGTATGTGCTTGATGCACATCATCATTGAATCTCACAATGATGTTGCTGCAAAGACATAGGTGCGAGTCCCATGTCCAACCCCAATGAGTATAGGCATCATCCAACCAACAAGGATGCCCAAACTGCTCACAATAAGATGATGCATCACAATTATCTCCAAACATGCAAGCAAGACAAATAAATAAGTGTCTCATCATCCAATCTAAGAGGGTACTGACAATCCAACCAAAAGGTCCATGTGAACACTTCCAATGGATCAACTCTCTGCCACTAGTCATAGGGTACAAGAATCCATCCAACTATGTGTATTTTTTCCACCAAGACCACTTGATGCAATATGTTTTTCTCATCAACTCTTCTTGGTAGTTTGATTGCTCAACTGCCTTCCACTGCTCATGAGTAGAATGTTTTCTGCAAGAAGATTCCATGTGGGACATGTAATCTTCCACCCAATCCACATGTGGTTGAATGGAATCAAGTGACAAAAATATGTGGCTATGTGGCTGATGGGAGGGTGATGGTGCATTCCACAAGTCATCACAAACACCTAGGAAAGCCTCCAGCTCTTCATGTTTCACCAACAAGGAAAATTCATTCTCCCAAATTTCATTCTCCCTTGATTAGGCTGAAATAGAAGTGTGGGTAGAACTGTGAATCATATCTTTGCAATACTTGTCCACCCAACTCATGGCTTCCCCATCTTCATCCTCATCTGACTCTCCCATGGGGAAGAGATTCTTTTCAGGAAACAATTCAATTTTTTTCTGGAAAAGGTCAAGTTCTTGGTTCTCATCGAAATTGTTTGTACAGTCCTCAAGCACAAAAAAATCAGAATGCACCTCATGTGCATGTGTATGGAAGGTATCCAATAGATTCAAATTAAATCCGTGTGGCTGCCCACATGCCAAGACAATGCCGGTCACAACAAAAATGTATTGCAGAAATTATATTCTTCATCTCCCACCTTCTTCACTTCAAGGGTATCTCTATTCACCCAATCAGTGGATGGATAAGGAATTTTATTTGTTGATCCATAAGAAATGTGATCAGTCATCTTTATGGTAGAGAATAACACTTGATCCTTCCTCTCAACCTCAATGAGTGCTTGGCCAATATTCTCTTCCTCATAGCCTTTTACAAGCACCTGCAAATCTAAGTGCATCTCGTGATCCACCATATTATGAGATTCCTCCCTCTGTTCAAGAATGAAATTAGCCTTTTGAAGATGTCTGAATGGTGTGTAGGAGTGTAGGAAATACATTTTCAACTTTTCATGAAGTTTCTCTATCTCCATCTTGGATTCTTGGAGTGCACATTGAGTTCTCTTCAAGGAATCTTGGGTGGTCAACAAATCTTTTGTGAGCTTGAAAATTTATTCTCCATCCTTCAAGGATGCTCCATACAACACATTAGAAAGATAAATCAAGTCATATCTATCAGAAAGAAATTGTAAGAATTTCCCTTGTATTGTAGACAATGCCTTCCGCATCTCCTCCTTGGATTCAATAGAAGATTGATCTTCCAATGAAGTAGCTATCCAACACTGGTGTACCACTGAAGAATCTATGCCTTGGAGAAGGTGTAAATCCTTTTGAATATTCTTTTCATCCATTTTCAAAGGCCAAGGAAGTAAGTGGGGTTCTTGAGTAAAATCACCCCCTTCTTCTTTCCTGCAATTTTCTTGCTATGACTTGTACTTCTCTTTATGAATATTTCTTTCTTCTTTCCCACCTACAAGACTAGATGGCCCATTGCTCTCCACAATGGTGATAGTGGGATTCATTTTCTTAGTGAGTTCAAGACTCTCCTCTGATGTGGATGTAACTTCATCATGCTGCAAGAGAGCCAAAATTCAGAACTGTTTGCATCCCTTTGCACCAGATTTTTCTCCTTTAGATTTCCTAGTTCACACCTAGCTAGTGGGGGCTTGTCTTCCACTTCATTGGGAAATTCAAATAATGAATTAAGATCTGATATTTCTTCTTATTTTTCATTTGATCCAAAATATTCCTTCACCATATTATCTCCATTGACATCCTCACCCTTATTTTCAATGATTGTGTGATACACAATAGATAAACTAGGAGTGAATTTATCTCCCTCAGAATTGGCCTTCCTTTTGCAATCCTCAGATGCAAGCGGAGAAATTTTTTCATTACATGGGTTAGAGGGATGTAAATGAACATTATTGCTGAAAAAATTAGACCCTTCATCACACATGTTCTTCACCTTATCCTCTTCTTGTACGGACACTATGGTGGCCTTTTCTTCCACCAAAATTTCTGCTTCACACCCAAGCGGTGTGGTCTTGCTTTCATATTCATTATGTGGCTTAGAAGGTGACTGTAAATCTGATTTGTGTACCTCTTTTGGATCTGATACAAAATATGTCTCACCACCCATACATGAGCCAAAACCTTGAGCAGTGATCTGGAGATCACACACCAAGAAACTTGAAGTGCATTCCTCTTCAACTTCTTCTCTTATGCAACCACCTTGTGTTGATTTGCACTTCACCTCTTGGATCTCTGTCTCCACTTAGTTTCTCTTCTTCAAGGAACTTTAAGCTTCTTCATCTTTAGTGGTACTCATGTCACAATATTTAGAAGTTATTTTTGAAGAAAAACCAAACACACTTTTAAATCTTGAACATGTCGATGGCCTTGAGGAATATTCACCTTTGGCTCCGTCTTCTTCTTATTTTCTTAGAGAGTTGGAACAACTTGGTTCCTCTCTGGATAGCTTGCTGCTATTGAAAGAATGCTCATAATATTCCGAAAGAAAGGTTTGCACAAATATTCCTACCCAAAGAAAGATAGTCCTCATAGCAGTGAGACATGTTCTCACATGCTTCAATAATCTCTATCAATATTTTCTTAACCATTGGAGAATCAGATATGATATCTTCCCCATATGATGTCCAATAGTTTTCATAATATTCATGTTTTAATATGCCTCCATCAACATAGAGGATTTCTTCTTCTTCATATCTTTTGCAATATTCTTCATACTACTCATCATAGTCATCCTCATAGTATGACATGGTAGCAAATTTATTCACTGAGATGTTCCTTTCCATAGGATGATCAAAGGAAAGAGCTCTAATACCACTGTGGTGTTCTAAGTTTGGTGTGTAGACCTGAACTCTTTAATTCTGTAATCTTTAATCGAGAAATTCTAAAATTTTCATTGGTTCACACAGAGCAGGGAAAAGAAGTGGGAAGTGGGAAGAAAACAAAGACATTTAGAAATAGAATTTACTCTCCATAACAAATTTATATCTGATTCCATTTAGGGTTCAGAATCCACTCCGTGGAAACCTACTACCATATTTCTATGCAGTCAAACCGTGAAACTAGGAAGAGTAGTTTTTTCTGTTTCAACCAGGGGATTTTGGAAAATTTTAGAGGGTTGTTCCAGAATAAATATAGCATAATAAAAAATTTTGGATAGTTTTAAAAAGTTCTGGAAATTTCTGAGTAGTTTTGGATGAATTTGGGTTTTTCCGGCAGTTTTGACCTAGTGAAACCCTGCGCAGTGGAGGATCCAAAAAGGAAGTATAATCCCAAATAAAAAATTTTCTGGAGGTATTTATGGGAAGGTGGGTCTATCATTGACCCACATCAACTGACGGGGCTCTGTTTGAGATAGAAAAACTCATTTTACATCAAATTTGGCGAGACTAGTCATTGAAAGATAACAATCTAGCTAGGGTCTAAATTTAAGCAGTTAATTCGTGTCAAAATAATTTATGAGATACATGTAAATTATAACATAGATAAATAAAATCCCACTAAACATATAAAATCTCTTTATACAGTCCCCAAATTTTCATATTTCTCATAGCACTCAGATTTATCAATTTCCCCCCATACATTGATAAAATAAGCTTTTTTGAGGAAACTGAAAACATAATTATTTATGGATAGATATGATTCAAACTAATATATATAAATTATATATTAATATGCTGCTACAGATCATAAATCCTATACTAAACTGACCATTACAAGGAAACTCAAAAATAAGGGGCAGGAGGCCCAGAACATCACTGACAAAAGGCGCTGAGAACATAGGTGAAACATGGGCTTCACTGGATCTTGATCTGAAAGTGATGGAGGATGAAAATAAATCTGATCATACTTCCATGGCTGAAATATAGTTCTCCATACCTACAATAGAAGAGAAGAGGGTGGAAGGAGAGGGGATGGGAAGGCTGGGGCTCATCTCCCAGTAGTCTGAGGCACAACACTTAGAAGAAATGCTCACATAAGCATAAATCAACATACAAAACAACCAAACTGAAGCAATGAGTTTGAATTCATCTTTTATAGACTTATGGATGACCTTCTTAGTAAGTTGAGACCAATGGTGACTTTTGAGAGCAAGTCAACCCCATGGGTGACCTAACCCTAGCCACAAAAGCACCCCCTTTTGGAAATTAGGCAAGTAGGACCATGTGGAATTGTTTCCAAGCTCAAATATTCATCCTTCACAATTAGAAACTGTGCCCTCCCTTAGTCAAAAGCTACCTCTTTTAAGTTATGATAGATTTCTACTTTTCCAGGGTCATAAGAAAACTCTTTCTTTCCTTCAAAAACTTTCTTGCTTTTCTCTTACATATTTTCTGAGCTCCATAAGAGGAAACTGTGCCCTCTTCTCTGAAAGATTTTCTTGATTTTAACTCTGTCTATTTTTTCTGCTTTTAGGCAACTTCCTATTATTCTCCTGCTTGATTTTGTCATGGACTTTCTTATTTTTACCAAGGCAAGTTGACTAGCATTCCCCAATGCACCCTCCTGACATGGAAGCCTTAATTCCACATCATTATTGTGCATAATAAATAAAATTGCTGAAATAAAATTAAATACGTGCCTTAAAACACTTATTAGCAAAAATTGTCCTAGGAAGAATAATTAATATCACTTTGAGCCCCTAGGAACTTAGCATGGTCAACACTTTTAATGTCCCAAAATATGGGGAGATGACATTTTATCTCAAAAACGTGAAGCTTTCCTTTGAAAAATAAGCACTACTAACAAATCAAAATTTCTATAAAATTTATAAAACTTAAGAAACACAAATGACAACTTAAATTTCCTAAAAATCCAACAATAAGGTGAGCTTGAATTTGTGGCAGTCTCTAAAAGTTAAAATTAATAAAACAGTGCCACTTCCAAATTTGTTCTCATTTGGGGATTTATTTTTTCATCTTTGAAAATTCATGCTTGATTAATGCTCCCCTCTGCATTCAACATAAGATGTGAGATAATTTGAAATTTTCCAAAAAATTAAAAAAAAAATCATTGTTTGCTAACTAACTTAGTTTTTAAACAACAGAAACATGGTATTTTGGTTATGATCTAGAGAGCATTCTTGAAATTGGTAAACACACATAAAAAGAGATCAAGAACAAACCTTTATCTTAGCCAACATGATTTTGAATCTCTAAAAGTCATTCAATTCTAATTTTCTCTTTTGCACAATTAATTTTCGACCCCATGAGCTATTCTCCCATCTCTTTTGAACTTTTGTTTATTAAATTGAAATCAAAACAGTTATTATATAAAATTTATACCAAAAAATAGTTATTATATAAAATTTAAACAAAAATTTTATCACCTCACTGTCAAAATTCAAGATACCACAAGTGTCATCAAAATAATACCGGCGTAGCAAAAAGTTTCATACCTGCAGAATCCAATAGCCTCAATCAAAACATTCTTCTTTGGTACTCTATGAATATCAATCTTGATATCTGTTAGTGAGAGCGTATTAAAGTTCATTTGAGATCTCACCATCTTTGGTGCATCAACCAATGCCTGTTGGAATACAAAAATGTTAGAAATTGTTTTCTCTGTATCCTACCTTCGTGGAAAAGTGGACTTGAAATGATGAAATTGTCGAACAAAACCACCAATTAACAAGATAACAAAGCTCAAATTCTACTTTTTATTACAAGATTTCTTTTTGTGTAAGCTGTGCACAAAAGGTTCCAGACTTTACACATTTCAATTGATCAAAATTGCAAACCATCTTATTTTCCAAGCATCCCGACCCTATAAAAATTTAATTATTACTAAGTTATATTGATCATATGATATAGTACACCGCTAGCTACACTATTTCAAAATAGGATACATTCGTGCTGTCATTTATTTACGTATTTCATTAAATTGATTAAATGCATTTTCTGAATCCAAATTCGTTTACTCAAAAGAAGTTCAACTTTCCACACAACTCCATCAGCTAAAAATATCCCATATTAACATGCCAACTTAGATTTTAAGACAAAAAGAAATAGTTCATATTACGTATAAGTTTGTACCTGATATTTGAAGTTAACAAAAGAAAAAGGCATCAAGATCAAGATTTTAATGTGTATTTCATACAAAATACAAAATTTTTAAACTTGGCATTGGCATTGGTGTGGAAATTGATACACATCCATGCATATGTGTCTTTGTAGGGAAAAATAAGTTCACAAGGCACACATCTGACTAAAGAAGTGTACTTGCATAACATGAACCCTACAAGGACACAATATGATTTCTTCCCAAGATCATAGCGCCTCTAGCCAACACAAAATAACTACTACAAGTCCATTATGCACAAAAATTATTTAATGATACAAAGTTCTCTTGTCCCTCCATAGACTTTAGCACTAAAATCATTGAGCGATGGGTTTCCCTTATACCACAAACAAGGGGGAAGGTCACAGGTTCAAATCGAGAAGGGACTAGATTGTGTACACCTATGTAGAATTTAGCAGTCAAATAATTGCATGGTGTGGGTTCCTTGTACCACAAACAAGGGGGTCTCATACACCAATTTTGGTGTCTGGATTGGAAAATGTACTAATCCCAAGTAAGTTTGTATTGGAATTGTATTACCCCCCCCTGAGTAGATATTATGTGGTCCACAATGGTTTCGTTATACATATTTTCTATAAATAATAATAATAATAATAATAATCAATTCTTTAACTGGATATTATTTTGATAAGACAATGTCTTTCCAATAAACTAGGTAAGATAGGTTAAGTTTCCATACATTGAATCCTATTTCATTTATCAATGGTTTCATTCACTAGATGTGACTTTATTTTCAAGAACTGTAACTATGATTCTACTTAGATGTTGCATACTAGACTATTTTGCATTACTTTCGTTTCTCAATAACTAACAATTCATAGAAATAAAACAAGTTTGAGTTAGATTAATAACCAACTAATAAATCACATCAAATTCAACATTTGGGTATTAATAACATACAAAAAATAAAGAAACCAAATCATATAACATTCGTGAAGAATGGGGGGATAATACTATTCCAATCCAAATATACTCTGAACTTGAGAAATAAAAAATGGACAAAAAAAGAGAAATATACAAATAACTACATTAGTAATCAGATGCCCCCTATACCTAGGTCTACTAAAATCCAATTCATTAATAAGACTTCACCCATGGTTACACTGATGTAAATCTTAGTCTATGGCATTCAAAGGAACATTGTAAAATAATAAGTGGATGCTTCTCAAATCAGCCAATTATGCGTTGAACAATATTTGTAGTTAGTGTCAACTCATAGTGTTAGTGTATTTACATGCAACAAATATGTATGTATTTCCCATCCATTAACAAGAAACTTAACTGTAAATTGCATTGAAAAAAATATTCACTATGTAATAAAAAAAAATAGAAAGGAAGGATGAGGCTACATGCTCGGTTCTGGTCAACAACATCGACAATTAAAACAATATTCATGAAGTCAGAACCATAATTAACGAGTGATACACACGTGATATTAACACAGCATCTGAAAGGATGCAAACAATAACAAAAAAAAATCTCTAAAAAAATACTAAAAGAACACATGCTATTTTAGTTTCTCCCTTCAAGGAATTTGCTAAAGCGAAAAAATAAAAATAAAAATAAATAAAAATAAAATTAAACTATTGAGAATAATTATGGAAATCCCCCTCGGTTCACGTACAATGGCTACCAAACAAAAACACTTAAAATAATTCTATTACAGGTTTTGTTGTCCTATAAATAAAGTGGAAAACATAAGTACTTTCTCTCCTTATAAATTTCAAATCATAAAGTTCCCATAAGAACATATATGTGGAAGAATTGTCGATTCAGTAATGTTGGCGAAACCCACCAACAAAGCCTCCTCTCAATAGGGGTTCTCGCTCTGTCGACACCCAACCAACGTGATCTCCCTAAGCGCCATCCCAGGTAGGTTTTACCCTGCCCAGCAATGTCTGCAGAGAAGACAAGGTCTTACTCGAGGTGTTCAAGGGAGAGATTTCGGAACTGAGTTTCCAGCAGTGGGGATGGAGGACATGGGGATTTGACAAAAGGATACCATAACTGCCTGATGCATATCTTGCAGTCGACCTTACACTATTTCTTCAGCCATAGAGGGTATTCATAACTTATGCGATCATTATATCATTACATAGTTGTCACAATATCACAACATTGTCCATGAAACATATCTACTCATAGCGCAACAGAAGTAGTAGAAGAACAGATTGCATTGATATAATAAAAAAAGACTAAATCATATCAACATCATACCAAAGCAACATCATAACATAACATGTTCACAGCATTATAATAGATCAGATCACAACATCATAACAGATCAAATCGCAACAACAATAACAGACAAGATTTGTGCCACAATAACCATATCATATTAATCTTGCACAAAGGAACCACATTCCACAATTCTTCTCCCAAACTGAAGACTACATACATCAAGAAAAACCCATATCAATCATGGATACACAAGGATTTCTTCACAAAACCATATCGCACTAGATCTTATGTCTCAATTATCCTCTCATGCAATTCTCTTAGTCTCAGTCGGTAGCTCCTTCTATGATGATCTCTCTATTTATAAAACTAAATCTATAAATAGACTTGTGCCATTACATTGAGGCTCCACTTCTAACTAACTTATAACTAATAATGACCTATTACAACAAAACTTGGTAAAATAACATATAAAATATTCAAAGCGGTTATTCTCCCTCCCATCGCGCTAATATGGCCATGCGTAGTACCACGTGAGGCTGAGCAGCTGCCGTGAAGCTGCGCAGCTGCCGCAATGCTACGCAGCTGCCGCAATGTTGTGCAACTCACTTACCCAAAACCCCTTCCAACAAGTAAAAGAAAGCATTAAAAAATAAAGATGCATTGACATAGTAGTGAAAATACTTAGTTATTAAAGGTATTTAAGAAGACAGTCCCTATGATTCGAAGAAAGAGCATTTAAATATAAAGTTTCTAATTTGGATAGTTTATTTCTGAGAACTATATAAACAGGGAAAATCGACTTGTCAATAATCATTGTGCACAATTTTAATAACAAAGATATAATCCTAGTTCACTTGAAACTAGGATAGTAGGGAAGGTGGGGCCTGCAGTATTTTACTGAGAAAATTGATAAGCATGTTGCATATTGTAAAGGATGCTAGGGGGGAGAAAATATTTGAAAAACCCCTTCCTTGAGTCAAAAAAGGGGGTGGTAGGAAAAGGTTCAACTATTACAAAATTTATGTCATTATTGGACCTTTCACCTTCATTGTCCTTCTCCTATTCAAGATCAGAATAAGAAATAACAACAATGTATTGATGGAAATGTAGCACCAAGAAACTTAGCTTAATATAAATCAAGTAAAAGGATGATACATCAATTGAGCAGTCATTAAATGTAAACTATTGCTCGTATGTTACGATTATGGAGTATGGGACAAGTTGATTCAGATTTAAACAACAATTCATGTGATAAAGGAAAGTCCAGAATTTTTATCTGAGACAATGGATAAGCATGATGCATTTTTGTAAAGGATGTGGGAGGGGAGGAATACCTTACTAAAATTTTTCCCTTGAGTCACAAAAGAGGGTGTTAGGAAGAGGTTCAACTATAATAAATTTGTTGAGAGTAAGTCATGGTTAGACCTTTTAACTTTGTTATATTTTTCCTCTTCGGAAGCAGAATGAGGATTGTAGTGTTATGGGTCCAAGATGCAAATTAAGGAGAACATGGAAAGCGATGAGAGGCCTTCGTCGCTGGAGAGTAAACGATAACAATCATGAACTATGAATGGTTTCTATCCAGAACAATTACCTCCATACCAGTATAAATGTTGAGATAAGAATGTGGATCAAGGTTCAACTCAAGCCAGTTAAGAGAAGGACAATAATCTAAAGCACCAGAACAAAAGTAGCATTCAACAATCCATCCCATATTGAAATCACTGGTAAATATGGTAACAACACAGAGGAATATGGTTGAATCAAAGGTTCCCTCTGATCTTGGGTATTGGAAAGGATCCTGAAATCCCTCTTCGGTGAAGAGGTTCCAAGCTTGCAATTTTTAATTTCACTTCCTTTCCCCGGCACCAGGGTTTGGTATTTCATCGTTCCTTTAACCGAAGTTTGCTGCACCAGGCTAAGATTCGCATTATGATATTCTCCCACCCAAATGGCATTTTATAAAGAGATAAGGCCATGACCAAGTTCATATTGAGTCTGGAAAAATAAAAGACCCTAGGACCTAGCATCTAATTCAAATTAATTCCATGTTATGGAATGCAACCACTTGATGTGTGTCTATGGATAAAAATACTTGTTGTTCAGGGATGTTACAATTGATTTTACCACACATAGTGAATCACACTTTTATGGCCTTCCCTATCCCTCTGTAGACTCCTTATACCCCATGGACCATTATTTACCTTTGATGTTTCCAATATCATCCCTAAAAACATGCAATAATTAACATACGCGACTTTTAATCCCTTTCTTGTGTACATACGCGGGTTTGACCCTTAAAACCGTGTACATTGGGATGTGTGCAAAAGGCCAAATAATTTTGGAGTTTTCCTTGATGTAGATCCAAATCACTTGTCTCTTGACCTTCCATATGCCTTGAGATTGCTCGGATTTGACATTCCATTACCCCATTGAAGAGCTATATAAGGAACCCTTTGGATACATTAAAGAGAGGAATTAAAGAGCAAAAAAACTATAGTCCATTGTTGTCAGAGCTTATACTTGAGTCTGCATCCCTTTGTACCTTGGAGCACTTTGCGTTCTTCCCAATATTTCCTTTTTCTTGTGAGCTTTCTATCGAGAGATGGAGGATTGAAGTGGTGGAGGCCTAGGTGGGGGAATCAGTTTCTCCGATTTGCAGACGTGCCGACAGAGGTTGTAACTATTGTAATCTCTATTTTATATCAATAGAAATATCTTTTCCTGTCCAATAATGTGTATTTAAATGAGTATTTGATCCATTGATGCTTTTAAATGCTTATATGTAATTGATTATATATGCTAGAGTAGGTCTAAAACAATTATATATAGCATGCTTGTCTTGTTTTTTGAGTGTTGAGATAGCAATTTATCAATACAAGCTGGAGTTGGAAAGGTCAACGAGGATCCACATCAACCATCCAAAATAAGGTACGAATCGAGATCCTTTGGTGTTAGATATTTGGTTTCTCTTACATATAGGAAAGGATTGATGTCTAGAGTCAAGCTGTCTGTTGTGGTACCCCAAGAAATAGGAATTTCTCTCCGTAATAGAATTGGGGACTCCGCTGGGGAGTTCCTAGTAATTGTCCTTTGGGGGTTTTTATCAGCATTCAATGTTCTTGAATTGCTCTGATTTCTCTGTTCTGAGTCAAGTCTAGGGGCATGTTTTCCTGGTAGTGTCTGATAGGTGTGAATTTTGTATTAGCTTATATGTTTTCCTTCATTTTTTTTCTCTTTTTTTTCCTTTACGTGAGTTTTTGCCTCATAGTCGCATGTACATGTGTTTTTGACTGAGATATCCACATATATACGTGGGTTTTCAGTACACAGTCATGTATGCCCTAAGTTTTTCCTTTTAGGGGAAGATTGAGTGTTGCTGGGTGAGTTTTGATGATTGTTGAGTCTCCTTTGATGCTTCCAAAGTCTGTATACACCTCTATTTTTGACCAAAGATGCTTTTTAGGGTAATTTTTTTTTAATGTTCTTGTGATTGTATTTTCGATTTTTTGTTTTGGGATTAGTGCATTATGTCACTTTTACCTTAGTGCTTTGCGTGGGTGCTGTTTGATAGTGCTTGCAGATTATGGGGCAGGTAGAGTCATTCTTTTGCTTTATTATCTCATTTTTATTCAAAAAATCCAAAAATATTTGTTTCTTTTACATCATTATGCATCATTGCACTTTGCATTTTGCATGGTACTTGCACTAGGTTTTCTTAGAGAAGTACTAGTTAGGCTTTTAGATAGGAATGGTTGCATTTGTTGTTTGAAGAAAATTTTGCATTTCACGTAGTAGCATGCCCTACTTTTCATTTGACACAATGCATTTGCATTGATTGTTAGGTGTGCATTTTACTTCATGTTTACATCATAACACCATTGGTTGCATGATCATCCACCTTTTTGAGTAATAAGCCAATAAAATCAATGCTTAATTAAAATGGATTACACTATTTTCTTTGATAGGGTACACCAACAAGATTATGTTTTAGGGTCTTGGAATAGTTCATTGTGAGTAAATTCTCCAAGACCACTAAACAACAACATGTATGTGTCTGTCCAGGCGAGAATGTGAAACTCCTTGGTATTATTAGTGTTTCTTGGGATCCTCCTCTTGCAAGGGAGTTAAGCATGAGGCAGTGTGAGCGGTTATTGATTGGGATGAACCCTAGTCATAACTGAGTAGCACTAGATATATCTCTAGGATTGTATTCGTATCTGGGGGCTCTTTCGAGAGTTTTGAGCTTTGCTACCCTGCCGATACAGTCAATCCAACCTGTGACTGTCCACCTGAGCATTGATTATACTGAGGTGACCTTAATCATGTTACCTAGGTTATCGAGGGGGTACTTCACAAGGGTTATTCTGCAAGTGTCCCGGCTAGGTTGGGGTTAGACAACACAGTTGTTATATGCATTGAAGCTGAGGGCCACAATAATTCATTACAAACCTCTGCTTGTTTTGTATGGGAGTCTCAAGCCTCTCCTAGGTGTTGGACTTAACTGGGCATACCCGGGTTTACTGTGATGTACCAACAAAACCCCTAGCTCACTGGCCCTTTCGGCGACAGACCGCATAACGGCGTGAAGTCTCACCCGAAGTAATCCTAGATGGGGTGGCTGAAGACTCAGGTGTCCTCAACCAGGTTCTGTAGCATCCTAGGTTTCTCATGATTCTGGTTAGCCAGTGGGATCTCTCAATGAGATGTTGTTTCTCCCTTCCCAGCTGACTCTGCTCTGATACTGACTCTCATCGCATCACGACCTCTAGGACGATGCACAATCTTTCTCTTTTACTCGACTCTTTACCTGTGATATCCCACACCGCGGCTCCTTCGACAGTGCGATATCGCCTTTCTGTGCTGCGATAACTTCTAGAGTAAAACTCAATAGGACTCTCCAACTCTCAAGGTCCAACAGGTTTCTTTCTGCTTATAATAGCTTAGTTAAACTTCACAAGGGTGTTAACCAAATTCACTTAAGCTTCTTCAGTCTACTATACTTAACATCTATTGCGCTCAACTTGCTGAACTAAATATACGGGAATCACTTAACACAGTAACTATCACTACCATGAATCAAGCACTGATAAACTTATATACAGACTACTTGATACAGTCAACTTGCATTTGACCTTCTATATTACTGTAAACTGAAGGATAGCATACATACATTCATTAACTATTAAGTAAAGCTTATGTAACAGGTAACAGATAGTAAATAAGTAAACATAGTCACATGAAACAGACGCACAACACACGGATTTTACGTGGTTCACTTCTTGGGGGGGGAAGCTACGTCGACGGGAACTGGTTTTTATATTATATCTTGAGAGAGTAAACACAGTTCTACTGCAACCTATTATGCAACTTGAGATCTTCTGGGAAACTCCATGCACACAGCCGGGAGCCCTTCTCTTAGATATCTTCTCTTTCTATATTGCTTTCTTCTTACAATATTTCCTCTCTCTCTCTCTCTCTCTCAATCCCTGCGGATTGTTACATTCATGCTTAAGGAGCCAGCTACTGGTTGCATTAAGATAATACAGACTTAACAACAGAACTAGAGATCGACTCAAAGAACAACTAACTGACCAACTAGCTAATTGTCGATCTGAATGTTTGGCTAGCTAACCTTTCACAATACAAAATACATGTTTAAATAGGTGGCCCGAAGGTCTCACCGTGATACAACACTGTGGGCCTTTCCCAACAGTAACCCCAAAACCCTAACTATGACAGTCGACCTATCTGTACTTTGAACTGCCGCTTCCCATAACACCACAGCTTTTTGCAGTCTTCCACGATTTCGGCGCTAAACGCGGTATGGGCGCCGCTTCCTTGGTCGCTCCCCTTCTGTCCTTTGTCTTCAATACCTTGGCCTGTTGCTCCTTTTCCTTTATGAGGGTAGTTGAGCCCTCCTGTCTTCGCCACTTCCTTAAGTGCAGTGGTTGAGCTCTCTCTTCTCAGTCGCTTCAGGTACTGTTTATTTTGACTTTATTGTCCCGAGATAGCAGCTTTTCCTATGGCTACGGGACCTGCTCCAATAGTCCCCTAACCCTTACTTGTGCCTCGTCCCTGAGCCACTGAAAGCTGACTTCTCTTGCTGTAGCTTCTCCTTGGATTCCTGCGAAGTCCTTGAAAATATTTGTCTGAGTCCTGCGACTTCTTTGTCCATAGCTTCGACACAGTCTTGTGCTGCTTCGAGCATAGCTTGAATAATGATGGATTCTTCTGTGTCATCAATTTGAATTTTGCTTGTAGTGAACTCCTTGAACTTCTGCTCAACTGCATCGACCAGCTCTGCGATTTGTTCCTCATATGGTTGAAGCAGGCTATTGAATTGTATCTCTTTTTCTCTTAACCACCGCGCTTCCTGTTGCAAACAGTTCATCTCTGTCGTCTTCTTCATCTTTCCAAGAGCTCCTAAGCTCTTGACTTCTTCCTTCATTGTTGCTGTGGCCTTCTCTATTTTCTGGATGCTCTGCTGCAATTCCAGTTTATCTGGGAGCTCGTCTAGCTCTGACCATGTCTTCGTTGCATCGGCTAGTAATGACTCTGCATCATCTATGTGACACTTCATCTGTTTTGAAGTGAGTCTAAAGGCCTCTGCCCTTGCTTCCTTGTCCACCTAAGGTGTGCTTGGTGCTCAAGCCTCAAGCTCACCAATCTATGCTTTGTGGTCTTCCTCCATCTTGGCCACTGTCTCTTCCAGAGCCTTTGCTCTATCTACAATTCTTCTTATCTTCTGTGGTAGAGGCAAGGCAAACTCTATGTTACACTGGGGTAACTCCAGTGTGATGTTTTGCAGGACTTGACCTAGATCCTGTTCTCTGTCTTCATATACTCTTAGCTCCTTTGCCTTTGTCTGAAATCCTACAGTGAGTTTTGCATTCTGTTGTCTCAGCTGAGTGTTCTGTTTATAGGTCGCCAGCTCTCTATCCCTGAGCTCTACGGCTATCTGCTGCTGGATCATCTGGAGTTGATCAATAGGGAATTGTGCCAGATTAACCTTGAAAGGGTGCCTAATCTATATCTGGACATCAATCATTGAAGAAGGGAATCGGATGGTCCCTGGCGGTATCAGCACTGTATTGATGCGATCCTTGGCAAAGACTTCCTTGCGGGAAATCGATTGTTGTGAGCTTTCTCCTGCTGTCGCCTTGACTGGCTGAGTCTGCATCGTGGTAGTATTCTCAGTTAGTGCCTTCAATTCCAAAATCTTCCTATCAATCGTGCTCTGTAGCTTGTCCTGTGATGTTTGCATCGCCTGAAATGGGTCCCTCATCGCATCCTGTAATCTCGTTGCGATGAGCTCATAGTCATCTTCTTTTAGTGCAGTGTCCATAGGTGGCTTTGAGGCTTTGGATTTTTTCCTCTTTGGTGCCTTTGGGGGCATCTCTTCTGCATCTTTCCTCTTTTGTGCCACTGGTGGCACTTCTACTGGGTCTTTCATCTTGACACCCACCTGACCTTTTCCTTTGTTTAATGGGCCTAGTGATGTGGTATCTGTTGTTACATTTCCTGCTGTGGTATCTTCTAATGCCTTCTTCCATTCTTCATCAAAGTCTTTGATGACATCTTCGACATCCTGCACTGTCATCCTGAATGAACTAATAGCCAAGTTATCCGTTCTAAACCCTTTTGGCCTCAGATAGATTGTATGGCTGTCTGCCATGAAATCAAGCCAATTATCATACATGTCCACAATCTCCATGCTGATCCATGGTATCTCCTGGATGACTCTCTTCAACAGGTTATAGTATTCATAGAATACTATCATATTTATGTTTTTCTTGGCTGGGATGTTTCTCTCCCATAAGTTTGCATAGCGCGCGCCTCTGCACTCGCCACTTTGTAGCTGTACAAACTGGGTATGGGACGGCTCTTTACACCCAACGAATGCACATAATATAAGCAACCACGAGAAATGGAAGGGGTGGTTCGGCTTGTCTAGTGCTGTCAAACAATCTTGAAGAAAAATATTTAATAAAAATAAACACCAATTAAATTGTTCACCTTCTGCGACCTGTATGGCAAGGTGAATTACTGATCCTGTGACTTCTTTTGGGTGAAATTTAGTTAGCAGTCTGCCTGCGAGCAGGCTAGCTGTGAATCTGAGTGTATCGTCTGCTAGTGCTGTGAGGTCATAAGCCCTGCCTCCTCTCTATAGCTTATACTTGTTAACTAGGGTTGCTGGTAGCTTGGAATCCTTGCTCTTCCCTGATATATGCATTTGAGGGTCCTTACCACTCTTGGACGGCCCAATGATACAGTGTATCAGATCGACGTTCAAGTCAAACTGGTTACCCAACCAGAGGTAACCTCCATATACATGGGAAAGCAGCACGCGCACCACGACATTAACCTCTGCACCTCGTCCAAAATGTGGTATTCTCAACAAATTGAGCAAGCCTGACCGCTCAAGAATCTGGACATGTTCCATAGGAACAAACTCATCTGCATCGGTCCTCGAGTTCCTCTGAACCGTAAGATATTGATCCGACCGAAACTGAGGATATGTCTTACTATATCCAAGGTTATAGTCTATAAATTTGAGAACAGGGACATATCCTAATAGGTCTCCATGTTTCTTTACCTGAGGGTCAATCGGCAGTAGCGGAATAGGAAACTTAGCACCCTTGGGAATGGTTACCTCTGGTGCATCCTCGAATCACAGCATGATGTATAATGTTTCCATATGAACTTCTTCTTCCTACTCTGGGTTGGAATCTTCTACTATCTGAGCTTGAATCCTCATCCTTGGTGTCTTTCTGACCTGTGGTGCACCTAATTTTACAACCCTGGGCAGTGTCGTCATAGCAGACCTGAGACCACCACATTGGAATTATCACACAACGTCTTCTAAAGGTTCCTTCTTGGACATACACCACCTGGTGCAATACTCTGGACTGGAAATGGCTGCAAAATTGGGTAAACTAGCACTCTGTAACTGAAGTATCTCTGCACAGGGAAAACTCTTACAAATTGCTATATAACTCTCAGAAATCGCAAAAGTAACCCTTCTATATGAATAAACCATGTATTTATAATGAAGGCGATAATTTCTGAAGCAATGGTCACTTAGGATGGACTCGTTGGCAACATTTATTACATGGATAAGACAACAGCCGTCGTCCCAATCCTCATTAATTGCTGAAAATCCGATCAAATTTCCTTCAAAAATTGTGCACAGGCGCCGGTCTCGACCAAGATTTACCAAATCTGGGAAAATCACTATATTGTTTCCAAATCTAGGGCAATGGATAGCTATCTAGATTAAATGCTTGGAAGAAGGAGACGTGACTGGCCCTTTGTTCCTTTCCAAAAATCATTTGCGTGGCACGGGGAACATCGCATCGCTGCGATTCCTCATACTTAAATAAATTTTTTTTTTCCTGGTGTAGACTAGTTATAGGTGCGATGTCTCCTTTCAACTACACTGGATATCTGCACTTTTATTCCATGCATTAGGATTGGAAGGTGGAGTGGCTATCACTATAAAGCTTAAGCCTACTACCATTAATCAAAGTAGGAACAAGCTCCCCATTCAGTTTACTGAGCTGAATGGCACCTCCTTCTGTAACTTGCTGAATCTGATATGGCCCCAACCAATGCATCTTGAACTTCCCTGGAAACTTAACAAACTTGCTATCATAAAGGAGCACTAGGTCTTGTTGGGACGTGTGCTCTAAGGATCATTAGTTTTGGTAACTACGCGGTTGTGTTTGTAAGTGGAGTTACGGGTCAAAACAGTCTTAGGGGTGTCAGGGTAAGTCAAAGCCCCTTTTTGTAATAAACCCATGGTTTAAATCCAATGTTTAGGGTTTTGGGGTGCACATGGTTTGAATCCATGGTTTTGTATTAGTGATATGTATAAATAGGCATTTTTGTAAGTAAGAAAGGCTAGGTTTTATGATGTAAGAAAGATTAAGGCGAAGTTAAGGCTGATTTTGTAAGGAAAGGTTAAGTCCCAGCTGTGTGCATGGATGACCTCTGCAGCTGTGTGCATGGATGACCTCTGCAGCTGTGTGCGCAGAGGGTTTTTGTAAGAAGATTGAGAAAAGATCTGCAGCTGTGTGTGCAGAGGCTTGCTGCTGTGTGCGCGGCTGT
This sequence comes from Pseudotsuga menziesii, assembly GCA_001517045.1. Lineage (NCBI taxonomy): Eukaryota > Viridiplantae > Streptophyta > Pinopsida > Pinales > Pinaceae > Pseudotsuga > Pseudotsuga menziesii. The sequence goes on along the minus strand of LPNX010903081.1, from coordinate 44,100 downwards.
TAAGGACTGAAGGGATCTGTAGCTGAGTGCGCAGATCAAACTATGTTTTTGTAGCAAGTTGAATAAAACACAGTTTTTGGACGTAGCGCCTACACTGGGGGTGAACCACGTTATATTTGGTGTTGTGGTTTCTTGTGTTGTTTCTATTTCTGTTGTCTTTTATGCATTAATAACTGTATACAATTGATAACTTAGATCACTGCTAATAACAAGCTTCGCTGTGAATTCCCTGTAGTGGGTTGCGCAAGTCACGATTGTTTATCTATCTGCAAAGTTGTATAAAAGTGAATGACCAAGCTGTGTAATTGTTGATTAATAGGTTTAGTAAAGGCTAAGGTACAGTAATACCCCTCTCTACTTGCAGAAACCTGATTCTGCGGCACCCCATTGCTGTTTCGGGTGAGACTGCAACCTGTGCGCAGGTTTTTGCCGAAAGGGCCGACACATTGGGTCTTTTGTTGGTGCGACATAAAAGGATTAAAATCGGGTCTGCCCTATTTCCCAACAAATTGGTTCCATTGCCGGTTGAACTCAGTATCTGCTCAAGAGGGGTTTACGTCGTACCTCAAGGGCTATGTTCTGGAGACCCTCTGTGATGGAAATCCGTGATTGGTTTGCTGAGACTTCTCTGCAATTCGCGCAACAAGAGAACACAAATTCGCGTTGTAGCGCACGTGACTTTTTACAAAGGTATGATTTTTGTGATGCCTATGAAATTTTTTTTAGTAGTATCCACATAGAGTTGCACCAGTGGTTGTCTAGGTTAACAGAAAGAAGGACGAACTGCCAAGCTCGACGGATTCCCATGTGGACCCCCACAAGGGTCAATCGTGTGCAACACGTAAACAACGAGGTATCCCACGCTGTTGATTTCTAGACGACACGCACATTGGAAACTTTCGTAACAGAGTTTGCCATTAACAAAAGTACCTCCTTCAGTGAAGCTGAACGACAGTTCTTCAACGGCCCCGGGGTAAGTTTTTGAATTCATTAAGCTTGCGGATTAAAATACTATTGGCTGAAAATGGTATATTGTGGTTTGAATCAGACTGCTAGCTTTGTCGTACTAACATATGTTTGCAAGTGATAATACCTTCAACGAGCAAAGTGGTTTGCTGCGAAGTGGAAAAAGGTACAAAAGAGATTTTGACTCCTATTCCTTAGGTCAGGCTACCGCGTCTTCCCCTGTAAATTCTGAAGATTCAGGCTCTGAGGCAATCCCTTCACTTGGAAACCCCCCTGTCAGCCCGCAGCGAAGCCTTGTTACCGCTGAAATTCCGTCACAGTCTGACAGTCAAACAAGTCCAAGTATTCCGGCCACAGGCCAGTCTGTCCCTGTAACTCCCTCCCCATCAACGTCCTATCCCCCTCCTAGAACCGCCATGGCCCACCTAGCTGATGATATTAAGTTGTCCATCTTCAAAGGCACGGGATCCGAAGACCCTGAACAGTTATGGTTTTTATGTGAAGCAGTATGGAACGCGAAGAATATTACAGACCAGGATGTGTGAACCGCGCAGCTCATTACTTCTTTCCGGGACCGGGCTTTGACCTGGTTCATGAAATTCTCCAGTACTCAGAACCCCACTTTAGATGAGATTAAGGCAGCCCTCACCAAAGAATTTAAGAAGCCTAAGTCAGAATCGCAGAGCATCACTGAGCTCAAAGAGATTCAACAAGGCACGGTGAATCTGTGTGGGACTTTGACCAGAGATTCAAAGTTCTACTAGACCAAGTCAGCTTTACCATTAGTCCTGTGCAGCACAAGGAATGGTTTATCGCAGCATTATTACCACATATCCAAACTCCGCTCATGCAACAGAAGGTTGCTGACCAGCAAGAAGCTCTGGAAATTGCAATGAAGCTAGAAACCGCCCCCGTCGGAGATGATTCCGGTCTTGCTCAAATCCAAGCGCAGCTAGCAGCCATGGCCCTGGAGCTCCGTGATATGAAGAAGGCTAAAACCAGTCGCGAGGAGGTCTGGTGTATGCAATGCCAGACAGAAGGTCACGATAGGGACCAGTGCCCTAGGGTCCGACCCTACTTAAATTCGGGTGCACCCAACCAGTTCAATCCTGGTGTTCTATATTGTGAGATTTGTTGATCCACTGGCCAACATCACCCTGAAAACTGCCATCTTCTTCAGCGATATGTTCAAGTTCCCAAGAACCCCTACTGCAAGTTCTGTAAGTCAATAGGGCATAATGAAGAAGAGTGTCGTAGCTATGACCTCATGCAAGAGCGCATCTCAGACATCTATCGAGTGCAAAATGAATTCCAGAATAATGATGGCTATGCTTACCGTGGTGGTGCCTCTGGAAGAGGTGCCTTTGGAGGTCATGGCCATGGTGGTATGCCCAGGAGAGGGCGCGGCCAGGTGGTGTGCTACAATTGTAACCAAGCTAGCTATTTGGCTCGTGACTGTCAGAACCCCACCACAACCTGTCGATATTGCCGCGTAGTAGACCACGTGATTGAACAGTGTCCCCAGCTCATAGCAAAGATTCAGGAAAACAACAGTGGCCCTACCCAGACTATTCAGTTGATTTCTGTTGAGCAGAGACTGACTGCAGCCATCAATTTGGTCACCCGGAGTGGCACCACGACGCAAATTCAGCATTCGCAGAAACAACCTGTCGAGGTGCGTGTGCGTAAGGCCTCCGTGCAAGTCCCCGCACTTAATACTATGCAAGACCAAGCACTAGTAAAGGCGGCTCCATGCGATATTGTTGATCCTCGCACACCCGCAGCACCTGCACAACAACCTCAACAGGCCTCGCAGCTGGAAGATGCTTTACCGGATAAAGTAAGTCCACTCTCCTCCTTTTTACAGAGTTGTATGAAACTCTTGAGGAATCAGAATGCTTTAAAAGAGCTGCAAAAATTTCTTGCTGTCACAGACCCTCAGAGAGGAGTTGATCAGGAGAAAACTGTTAGTCGTGTCCGAAGAATGGGGAGAGAAATGAGATTGAATGTTCAGATAGGGGAATATGATATGACTGATGTCATCTTGGATCTTGGATCAGAATTTAATGTCCTACCCAAGCAGACTTGGGGACAAATGAGAAAACCTTCCCTAGATTGGTCACCTATACAATTGAGATTAGCTAACCAGCAAAAGATTGTGCCCCTAGGGAGAATTCTTAGTGTTCCCATAGATCTTGATGGGGTAAGCACTCTAGCGGATTTTGAAGTTATCGAGATCATTGATGATAGCAACCCTTATCCAGCCTTGTTGGGAATCGAATGGGCCATGGAAAATGCTGCAATCATTAACCTTAAGAGGAGACAGATGACCTTCGAAGGAAATGGTCTGTGAGTTATCATACCCCTCGACCCATCCCAAGGAGAAAAATATACAGAACCAATTAGAGACGAAGGGGAGCAGGATACTCTAGACCACATCTACAACATTACAGCCCAAGAAGCAGATTATGTCAAGCCTGATGCCGACGGTGTACTAGATTGGCAATGTGATAGCTCCTACATGTTTGATTCAGATGATGGTCTAGAGAATTGGCAGAATCGACTGTACGAGCTACATGGCCATAGGTGCGCGCAACTCACCAAGTCTCTTAGATACCTTAGTGCGCAGCCCAGAGAGTTGCCTACCTATGTTGGGTTGATCGACCCTAGAGATTTTTTCATACAAGCACCTCAGTCACAGAGAGTGCAGACTCTGGAGACAGCATTAGGAGCTACAGCAGTAGGGCAGGCTGATAACAACAAGACTGCTCCCAGTTGGGAAGTCAGCCAGAAATTTTTGCGCCTTAGCTCCATAACCCAAGTCCAAGCAGGGTGACGTACGTTCATTGGGTATATTAGCCCTCAGAAACACTTGAGGCACAGTTATGCAGCATGGGACACCATCCCTCACAAAGAGTGGGTGCATAAGTTCATACACACCTTGGAACTTCTGGCACAAAAATGGTAATGGAGGCTGCGCTCCGACATGGAATTGAATACCAACCCAAGGGGCAGAACCAAGAATCCAGCCCATCAAACCTAACAGTCCTGGCGCTGGTATTCCCAGGACGGGTCGAAGGACAATACTGTGCCGAGGATGCTGGTTGTCACGAAGCTCATACCCAGATTCTGCCGAAGTCCACAAACACAGCGAGGCTGAAAATCCGACCGTTGGGAAGCAGCCAATTTGGCGGCGGTAGTGTTTTAATTACCTTAAATGCCTGTACTACGGCTAGTATTGGAAATCGAGCTCCACTTGGACAAGATTTTCGTCAGATTTGGTGCCTTCAATGCACCGTCCTGCCCGATTTGATTGATGGCGTGTATAAGAATATGCCTAAGTTAGGAAACTTTGCATACTGCATTTCTTCAAGATTTACGAGTGAACCCATGACAACAGAATGAGAGATTGATGATTTGGTCAGAGAATTCGAGCAAGAGGGTCTGATAAGCTGCTCTAATCGGCTTCCTACCCTTTCTCCCTGCGAAGAGGCTTCCCCAACACCACCACGGCCGATGCAGACACAGTCTGCCCGGAAAAAGATCAGAACTGAAGTTCGCTCCAAGCGAAACCAAGACTAGCAGAGGAAAACAGGGCAAACACCAGCAGATCATCCTATGGATCCCACCGGTTCAGCACAGGTACCGTCCGGGGGTAGGGAGAATATTGCACCACCGCGGCTACCATATCTACAACCTGTTCACCCAGGTGCAACGCTACCCCATTGAACAAAGCAGTTCACGTTAACCACACCCTCGCTACCACAAGGAGTTTAGCTGATCGGAAGCATGACAGGGAAGATCGATCGGCTGAAGTACAGTGATCATGACACAAATGACCATGGCAAGTTTCCAAATTTTGAACCAGTAGAATACTTGCATCGCGTCAAGTACCCAGATCATAAGGTCACACTACTAGAAGTGCAACCATGAGCTGCAATCCTGGACAAAGCTGGCCTACTCAAGATGCTTGATATTCCCCATTTCGGTCGCGGAATACATGTGACCGTAGTGACCAAATAGTTGCTAGTGTTAGTGCATGACGGCTATTTATGTATAGGGGACCAGCAAATTCCTATTGAAGCCGTGCTCATCCATAAGATCACAGGTTTACCAATGGCAGGACCTGATCCGGGAACTGAATTTCTGTCTAAACATGATGATACAAAGCTCGCGCAAACTATGAAAGAGCGGTTTGGCCTGACAAAGGGGAAACAGGGATATCACACTTCCGCAATTCAGGAATAGCCCATTCGCGTTGTAGCCGAACTCTTAGCCTGCAAACTCATACGGAAATGCAAGCCAACTGAAGTACCTGTTCCGGTTATTCGGATTGCTATGAACTGCATTGCGGGGTATACTTATAATTGGGCTGCATATCTTGCGAAGGAGTTCCTGGAGGATGCCCGTGATGCATAGGAAAAAGGTAGACCTTTTCATTATTCCTGGCTTTTAATACTTATTGCATTAGTTGGGTGGAAAGAACCCACTGAAGCCCAGTTTCTAGAGTTAAACCCAGGCATGCCAGGGGCAGCGAGGTATGCCTCCCTATGGATATCCGCAGATAAGGTATCCCAGCAGATGACGAACACTGTGTTCTTCTTTTATGCCATTAGCATCCACTATGAGATTGTGCAAACACCACGGCTTACCAATGAGGTCTTCTCTAAATACGAGGGCGCCGCGCACTTCAGTGCCGATATGCATCATGTTTTCATTCAAGCCCGTGCAGATCCACAACGGCAATGCTTTAAATTACCATATGTAGTCACCGAGCCAGATATCAAGAGTATAATTCAGCACTGGCCAACTGACTGGTTGAAAGATATAGGAAAAAAACCCTCTATTCCAGTTCCTCCAGCTACCAATATTGGCGCAGGTACCAGTCAGGCGCAGCAGCAAAGCCCATTGGAAGATAGCGAAGAACTAAGTGATTCGTAGATGGATGATGATGTCCAGGGTGGAGACGGCGGACATGACGAACATGATGAGGAGTCGATCAAGACCATCTCAGATCCTAACCCAGCAACGAAGCGCAAGTCACCAGAAGTAGTAGAGGTAACCAAGCCACAGTCCCGTAAAAAGTCAAAAGCGTCGAAGGACAAATATATTGAAGAAGAAACCACTATAACGCTGGATGCGCTGGAGCAAGCTCTAGAACAATCCACGGGAGCGCTTACTAAAAAATGGTCAGAGTTTGCGGAACTGCATCTTGCTGGTCTCTCAGGTATAGCAAACAGGGTTTCGGAGCTAAAAGAGTTAGCCACAAAAGCAGCACATAGTACTGCGACAAGTAGCACTATAGCACCCACGCAGCAGGATATTAGGAAATGGCCACCCAAAGATCACCAAGGACAGGTATCAAGCACAACTCTGGTACTGCCCGAAACAGATTCCAGGCCCCAGATGAGTATGACCGTAGGGATCGATTATACAAAGATGTCCATGATAGAATTGCACCTCTGCCAGCTCGCTATTACAAAGGAGATCCATGCATGAGACCAATTGCCCCAATTCCAATTGGAAGACACCATCAAACAAAACAAAACCTTTGCAGCACGCCTAGAAGAAGTAGCACAACAGAAGATCTGTAGCTGAGTGCGCAGATCAAACTATGTTTTTGTAGCAAGTTGAATAAAACACAGTTTGTGGACGTAGCCCCTACACTGGGGGTGAACCACGTTATATTTGGTGTTGTGGTTTCTTGTGTTGTTTCTATTTCTGTTGTCTTTTATGCATTAATAACTGTATACAATTGATAACTTAGATCACTGCTAATAACAAGCTTCGCTGTGAATTCCCTGTAGTGGGTTGCGCAAGTCACGATTGTTTATCTATCTGCGAAGCTGTATAAAAGTGAATGACCAAGCTGTGTAATTGTTGATTAATAAGTTTAGTAAAGTCTAAGGTATAGTAATACCCCTCTCTGCTTGCAGAAACCTGATTTTGCGGCACCCCATTGCTGTTTCGGGTGAGACTGCAACTTGTGCGTAGGTTGTTGCCGAAAGGGCCGACACATTGGGTCTTTTGTTGGTGCGACATAAAATGATTAAACTCGGGTCTTCCCTATTGCCCAATAGGTCTCCTGTCTGAAAAATCTTGCTCTTGATGTGCTTGTCATGCCAAGCTTTTTCTTGTGCCTTTTGCACTTTCTGATGAAATCTTGCGATGAATCTGTCTTCTTCTAAGGCAAGTAGCTGTGCTAATATATCATTCATCGTATCTGCATTAGCCATCTCGGTAATTTGATCAATTCTTAAACTAGTAATAATATATTCCATAGGCATAATAGCCTCTTGTCCATACACCAAGCTGAAAGGTGTGTGTCATGTAAGTTTCTTACATGTAGTTCTATAAGCCCATAATACAACATTAACCCTAAGGTCCTAATCATTTATTTGGCTATTACAGATCTTCGTAAGAGCATTTTATAGAATCTTGTTAAAATCCTGCATCATACCATTAGCTTGTGGGTGGTAGGGAGTGCTCTTATGGTGCTATATCTGAAATTCCTCCGTCAAGGCCTCAATAGTGCGATTCAAAAAATGTGTGCCTTGATCACTCATCAAAATTGCTAGACATCCAAATCTGCTAATGGTGTTTTCAAAAATTAATTGTGCAGCTGTAGCAGCATCACAATTCCTTACTGCTTTGGCCTCTGCCCATCTGGTGAGGTACTATGTTCCTGTGATGATGTATCTCGCACCAGATTGTTTTCCTGGTGGGTTGATAGGACCCACAAAATCTATAGCCCACTTGTCAAATGCCTGAAGTGTAATATGTGGTCGCAATTGCATTTCATCTCCCCGCAAAGGTTTTCCTACCCTCTGGCAGATATCACAGCATCTGCAAAACTCCTTAGTGTTTTTGGGAAAAGTAGGCCACCATAATCGTGCAGCTAGAATTTTCTGCGCAGTCGGCTTTCCTGCGAAATGACCTCCTGTGGTACCTGAATGTGCTTATCTGATAATGGCCTCTTTTTCGTGCGGCATCATGCATCTGCGCAGGACTTCATCTGGACCTAACTTATATAAATGTCATGCGATCAAAGTGAAGTCTGCTGCTATCACAACTAACCGTTTCTTTTGCTGCTTAGTAAACTCAACTGGTGCCCACCCTATAGTGAGAAAGTGGATAATATGTTCGTAATACTCATCTGCAATCTGGATAGAAAACAATTGCGCATCTGGCAAATTATCCTCTAAATTACTTAGTTCTTCTCCTGAGTCTATTCTCGATAGATGATCAGGTCCGACATTTAATTTTCCTGGTTTTACAATAATTTCAAAATCATACTCCTAAAATAAGATTAACCATCTGCAGATCCTTCCTCCTAACACTGGCTTATTGACCAAATACTTTAAAGCGGAATGGTCAGTGAACATCTTGAATCGGGCACCCAGCAGGTAGTTCCTGAACTTCTGTAGAGCATACACCATAGCTAATCCTTCTCTTTCTGTAGTGGTGTAGTTCTTTTCTGCGGTAGATAACTTTCTGCTGGAGTACCCGATAGGGTGATCGATACCCCCTTCTCCTGGCTGTGTTAAGACAATCCCCAGTGCGATGCCAGATGCATCCACATGTACATGAAATGGCTTGTCCCAATCTAGGAATACTAAGATGGGTGATGTAACCATCTTCTCTTTAAGAGTGTCTAAGCTTTGCTGGAATTCCTCATTCCATATGAATTTTGCTTCTTTCTATAACAACTTTTCCATAGGTGCTATGATATTTGCATAGCCTTTGATGAATTTTCTATAGTAGCCGGTATGACCAAGCACTGTCCTTAACTGCTTGACTGAGTTGGGTGCTGGAAGATGTACAATGATGGCAACCTTTGCAGGATCTACCATCAAGCCTTTTCTGCAAACAATATGACCCAACAAAATACCAAATGGAGCACAGAATATACATTTCTTCAAGTTAAGAGAAATCTGGTATTGCCTACATTTCTATAACATGAGCCTTAAATATCCTATATGCTTTTTTATTAATCCAAATATAGTCCAATCATAAAAATAGACTTCTAAGAATTTATGGATGTATTCCTTAAATACAACAACTAATACTCTAGAAAAGATAGCTGGTGCAATTTTAAGACCAAAGGGAATTACCGTATACTGGAATGAGCCCCATTCTGTTGCAAAGGTGGTCTTATATCGATCCTCTGGATGGATTCTTATCTAATGATAGACCGAAAATCCATCCGTGAAGGAGTAGATCTCCTGTCCTCCCACATTGTCTAAAACTTCATCAGTAAAAGGTGTCGAAAATGGGTCATGAAGTGATGTGTTGTTGAGTTTGCGCAAATCGACACAAATCCTGATTTCTCCTTTAGTTTTCTTTTCCTGCACAACCATGGGACTAACCCATTCTCTCTCTTCTACTGGCTCAATGATGCCTGCTACTAGCATCTTATCAATCTCATCCTTAACTTTTTCTTTATAGCGATGATTCAATCTGTATGGACGCTGCTTAACTGGCCTAGCATCCTCTTTCAAAGGTATCTGCATGACTCTGAAATCTCCTACTATTCCCTTCATCTCTTTGAACTTAGTGGGAAATAAGTCCTGATAGTCATGTAACAAATCTGCAATGTGTCCTACTGTTTCATCATCCCAATAGTCTCCAATAGAGGCAAACTTTGGTTCTGTTTCTGTGCCAATATTGATCTTTTTAATCTTGATAGGTTCTGTGACAGCTGGAAACTCTAGCTTTGGTCCATCAACTTCATGAGTCCCTTTAGACTCTGGAATGTTGATACTATGAGGATTCTCATCCTCATCACTAGGCTCTTCTGCGAAGTTGTAACACTCTAGCGCATGTTCTAACTGAATGGTCCAATCAGGATGAGCATACACTTGTAGGGTACAGTCATCAAATATCTTCGTATTTATAATATCTAGAGCCTGATCAATGCTTGAATACTTAGATTCAAAAGTGAAAGTGAGTAGAAAGTTTTCTATCATAACTGGCCATGTAGTCGTTCCTCTGCGCAACTCTATCTCAGTGTACCAGTTCCTTGGGACTGTGTCTAAAGTGTGAATGAATAGGTGAACCCATTCATCCTCTGGAATGTCTGACCAACTCTATTCAAAAATATTAATATGTGACCTGGGGTCACTTTCTCCTATATATTCCTGCTATAAAGGCTCCTTGTTATTAGAGAATCTGATCGCCATCAGTCTCTTAAAATCATCCCATGATGCGATATTTTCTTTATGTGCATGCCACCATCTTGTAGGTGTGGCTTTGACTGTAAGGTCAATAGATGCCATCCTTTTCTCCTGAGGAATTTCCTGCTCAAACTATTGTAGAAAGTCATTAACATCTGCTAAGCCATGAAATGAAAAAATATCCTTAACCTCTGCGCCAATCCATCGCAGTGACTTAGTCATAAACGCACATCTGCGAGCTGATACTTCGTAAAGTCTATTCTGCCAATTTTCTAAGCCAACATCTGAATTTGATGCACATGAGCTGTCACATCACCAACTAATATTTTCTTCCGCGGTAGGATTAATATAATCACTCTGGTTAGCAACCATCTGATAGAGGCTTTCCATATTACGCACCTCTTCCTCTGCTCTCATAGGTTCAATATAACGAGGACCCTGGAAACGATCCAACGGTGCGATGACTCGAACCTGATTATCCTCAAAGGTCATTTGTCTTTTCTTTAAATTGAGAATAGACATGTTATAAATTTCCCAATCAATACCTAGTAAAGTTGGATATGGTCTGCTATCGCCAATGATTTCTATGACTTCAAAGTTTGTAAAGCTGCAAATTCCATCAATATCAACTGGTACTTGCGGTAATCGACCTAGTGGCGATACCCTCTACTGATTGGCTAGTCGCAGATGGATAGGTGATCTTGATAGCTTAGGGCTACCCATCTATTCCCATGTCTACTTAATCAGAACTATTAGAATAATCAACCCATAGTATTTACCCACTTAGACATTATTTCATTTATTTTGTCTTATTTTCCTAGTCCATGAGTCCCACCATGTGCAAGTTGTCAATTGCCTATCCATAGAGGTCAAACTTGCCATTATTGACTCATGGAGTGCTTGGGAAAGCCTTAGGAATCAAATCTGCTTTATTCCTGGCCTCCTAGGCGCCCTTCTGCGTTTTCTGCTTTATTGCCTGCTTTTTTAGTGTTTTAAGGCACATAGGAAAGCAAGACTAGGTGAGGTGAATCAGCTTTGTTGCCTCTTCCTCCTCCACTCTTTCCTCCATGAAAAAGCATCTATGAGCTTCCATTTGACCACTCTTTATCTTTCCCATGCA
>LPNX010903081.1:0-28263 GCA_001517045.1 Pseudotsuga menziesii | reverse complement strand
TACAGCTCCATATTCAGTCTCCATTGTTGATAATTTGCATGATCAATTGTTAATTGCTGTGAGTGAAATTAATCTACTGCAGGCCTGAATTTCTACAAGAACATTTACCTTCAATCCTAAATCTAGGATTACCTCATCCATTTCAAATTCTCCAATTTGCGCTGTGAGTCTCATTTCTCTTCCTGTTCTTGTATGGCCCAAAATATTATGAACATCACGCTGCATACTACTCACGGAAGAAGGCTATTGATACTAGTCTATGATACGTTGAAGCTCTCCGATAGATTTCTCATTTCTTAGAAGTTTCAAGCATCTTCGCAGGAAGGATTGGCCACTTCCTGTCAACTCGTCGTCTTCGCACCTTCCAGATGTGGTAGCCTGCTGTATCTGCATAGGACTAATGCCACAATGTTGCTGCTGCAGTACACCTCTATAAGGAAATACCTGTGATCTTGATGGTGTAGGTTCAGTAAAGAAAGTTTTAGCTTGCTGAAATGTTTCTTTGTTCTTCTATAGGTCAAGTGGTGTTGATTTATCAGTGGCTTTACGCACCCACTCTAGACCTGTACTCTTTTCGGCATCCTGCGATGTCCTACTGGTAGAAGCACCACTACGAGTCACAATATTGACTCTTGGTTCTGGTTGTTTCTTCTCAGCAGTAATAAGCTGAATATTCTGCTTTACTACTAGCTTCGGGTCCCTAATCTTGGCTATCAAGATAGGACATTCTTCTACAGTATGATTATAGGACTTGCAATATTTACATGTCATAGTAGGGTTCTGACAATCCCTAGCATAATTGTCCTATGGCTCCACAGTTGTAACAAATACTCGATCCACAGCCATGGCCAAAGCCTCCACCACGGCCTCGTCCTCTGAATCCTCCACCATGGCCATCATGAGCCGGTTCATGCTATAGTCCTGCTGCTAGACCTGATGTCTCTAACTGGACTCTGTAGAAGTCATGTTTTCTCTCTATAATGAGATCATAAGCTCTGCAATTATTTTCATCATGTCCTACTGACTTATAGAATTTACAGTATAAGTTCTTAGGAGTTTGTACATACTTCTGAAGTAAATAGCATTCCTATGGTCTATGCCCTCTTGTTCTACAGATTTCACACCATGGCCCTTGATTCTATACTAAGGGGTTAGGAGCCCCACTTGCTAGATACTCAACAAATACTGGACAGTTATCTTTAGTATGGCCCTGTCCTTTACACTTTGTACACCATAATTCTTGTGCAATCTCTTTTCCTTTCTTAATCTTGTATAGTTGTAACGTGAGATTGGATAGTTGATTCTGTAAGTTTGTCATACCTGTACTAGTCTCAGCTAGAGGTGAAGACTCTAGTTTCATTTCCATCTCCAATGTGTCATCATGTGTATGGAGTTCATGTTGCATTAATGGAAGTCTAATGTGAGGGAGTAGTGCTGCGATGAACCATTCCTTATGCTGCTCCGGCGCAAACTCAAAGCTAACTTGGTCTATAAGAGATTTAAATTTCTGATCGAAATCCCATACTGACTCTGTGGGTAACTGTTTGATGTCTTTAAGTTCTGTAATACATTGTGACTCAGACTTGGGTTTCTTAAATTCCTTAATCATGGCGGTCTTGACCTGTACGAGCGTTCTGGGCTGTGCTGATGTATACTTCATATACCATGTTAAAGCTCTTTCTCTAAGTGTAGTGGCCAACTGGACAAGTTTAGTATTATCATCTTGGATCTGTTTAATGGTCCATACGGCTTCACATAGGAACCAATGTTGTTCTGGGTCTTCTGCCCCTGTACCCTTAAAGGTAGGTAATTTCATATCATCCCCCATTCTGTTTCTACGTGGTGGATTTTGATTTGATGTGTTACTACCACTTGGCGGTGTAAATGTAGGTGGTGTAGAGGTAGTATGTACTATGTGCGAACTACTAGATGGAGTTCCTGCGGGATTATTCTGAGTCCCAGTTGCTCTCTGTGGGGTATAAGGGTGGTAAGGGATACCCCCTACTGTTCTTTCTCTATTATTTTGACTCTATTCTCTAGTATTGTCTGAACTGTCTTCAAAGAAGGAAGATCTGAAATCTACTTTATATTTCTTACCGCTACGTGTACATCCAATTTCTTCAAAATCACTCTCAAACTCTTGTGACATTACACTTACTTAACTTATTCATATGAGAATATATCCAATACTCCTTTTTCATGTAATAACATCTTAAGGGACAAATTTAAAGAGTTCAAGTACTTACCACAATATCCTTTGAAGAAGTACCTATCTGCTTCACTGAAACTCTTTCTTTGATCAATTGCAAACTCTGTAATGAAACCTTCCAGCAAACTCGCAAGCTAGAAGTCTACTGCCCATGAAATGGTATTATCAACACTCTTTACGGTGTGAATTAGCTTCAATGTCCAGACAATGTTCCTTTTCTTTTTGAATACGTGCTTATCATTCAACTTTGATAGCCAATGGTACAACTCATTTGTATAGGTCGCAAAAAATATCTTGTGCAGGTCTGTGAAGATATATTTTTGTAACCAGTCCTTTGCACTTAATCTAGGACTCTTGTTTTCATTTTCATCAAATTCTCTCTCCTTAGACTCAACCTAGTGGTTAAGTTATTCTTTAGTAGGATGCCAACAGAACATTAGATCTTCAATTTGTTCAAAACTGACAACAGAACCATTTGTTGGTCTTAACTCGGCAGACCCGGCTTTACTGTGATGTACCAACAAAACCCCTAGCTCACTGGCCCTTTCGGCGACAGAATGCAGAACGGACTGAAGCCTCACCCAAAGTGATCATAGATGGGGTGGCTGAAGACTCAGGTGTCCTCAACCAGGTTCTGTAGCATCCTAGGTTTCTCGTGATTCTGGTTAGCCAGTGGGATCTCTCGGTGAGATGCTGTTTCTCCCTTCCCAGCCGACTCTGCTCTGATACTGACTCTTATCGCATCGTCGCCTCTAGGATGATGCACAATATTTCTCTCTTACTCGACCCTTTACCTGTGATATCCCACACTATGGCTCCTCCGACAGTGCGATATCACCTTTCGCTGCTGCGATAACTTCTAGAGTAAAAATCAATAGGACTCTCCAACTCTCAAGGTCCAACGAGTTTCTTTCTTCTTATAATAGCTTAATTAACCTTCACAAGGGTGTTAACCAACTTCACTTAAGCTTCTTCAATCTAATATACTTAACATCTATTGCGCTCAACTTGCTGAACTAAATATACGAGAATCACTTAACACAGTAACTGTCACTACCATGAATCAAGCACTGATAAACTCATATATAGACTACTTGATACAATCAAATTGAGTTTGACCTTCTATATTACTGTAAACTGAAGGATAGCATACATACATTCATTAACTATTAAGCAAAGCTCATGTAATAGGTAACAGATAGTAAATAAGTAAACATAGTCACATGAAACAGATGCACAACACACAGATTTTACATGGTTCACTTACAAGGGGGGGGAAGCTACGTCCACGGGAACTGGTTTTTATATTATATCTTGAGAGAGTAAACACAGTTCCGCTGCAACCTATTATGCAGCTTGAGATCTTCTGGGAAACTCCACGCACACAGCTGGGAGCCCTTCTCTTAGATCTCTTCTCTTTCTATATTGCTTTCTTCTTACAATATTTCCTCTCTCTCTCTCTCTTAATCCCTGTGGATTGTTACATTCATGCTCTAGGAGCCAGCTACTGGTTTCATTAAGATAATACAGACATAACAACAGAACCAGAGCTCAACTCAAAGAACAACTAATTGACCAACTAGCTAATTGTCTATCTGAATGTTTGGCTAGCTAACCTTTCACAATACAAAATACATGCTTAAATAGGTGGCCTGAAGGTCTCATTGTGATACAACACTGTGGGCCTTTCCCAATAGTAACCCCAAAACCCTAACTATGACAGTCGGCCTATCTGTACTTTGAACTTCTGCTTCCCGTCACACCATAGCTTTCTGCAGTCTTCCGCGATTTCGGCACTGAACGCGGGTATGGGCACCCCTTCCTCTGTTGCTCCCCTTCTATCCTTTGTCTTCAATACCTTGGCCCATTGATCCTTTTCCTTTATGAGGGTAGCTTGGCCCTCCTGTCTTCCCTGCTGCCTTAAGTGCAGTGGTTGAGCTCTCTCTTCTCGGCCGCTTCAAGTACTGTTTCTTTTGGCTTTCTTGTCCCGATATAGCAGCTTTTCCTGTAGCTGGGGGGCCCTGCTCCAACACTAGGTGAGACATACCTGCTTCATTTAGGAGCTGACATATCCTACCCTTGTTTTCTTGTGATTGGATTTAGATTATATTGGTGTATGCTCTATGCACGCTGGCTTGCTTAGGGTTTGCGTAATTAGAAGAGTATTTTTCATTTTTTGAGTCATTGTGGATTTGGGTGCGGCACTTCGCCATTCTCATCATTTAGTAGGAATTTCTCCTTCTACATATGCTCCTCCTTTGGGAGAGAGAAACATATAGTCTAGGCAGACTACTTCTCACATTAATTCACACACGATGGGAGATCATGAGGATGAAATTCCTGAGTTGTCTTCTCCACCTCACGAGGTTGGGGAAGAAGATCCTACACCTATATATGATCCTTCACCTGATATACCTACACAATCCAGGTACGATCCTTCACATGATATACCTACACACTCTGGGTATGATCTCTCATTCACAGGTCGCTGGTATTGTCTTCTGGGCAACGAGACTCATCATGAACCTGTGAGCACTAGTTATCTTAGTTATGGCATGTCTGGTATCCCTGCACATGATTTGGCACACCATGCCGGGTTGGAATTTGAACCTGGCACTACGCCTGGGGGAATTCCCATTCCTTTCCATGTGAAGATATTTTGGAGCACGAGTCACATTGCACCCTCCATCCCAGCAGTGGAGGCTACATCACACGTTTTTCCTAGACCTGGTGTTAGTAGTCCTATTAGGATACCAAAACCAAGATGAGTGACTGTAGGGAATACCACTTACATCATTTCGCATGTCCCTACATCCTCTATTCCTATTTCTTCAAATGTTATTCCTCCCCCTCATTCATGTGGTCCTTCAGGCTGAAATGTTGCTACTAGTCATGTTCGTACTGCTGCTACTCGTGTAGTTGTGTCTCAGATTCAAGTACCTCCTGTTGTCTCAGGAGGTCATATTCCTACTTCTGGAATGTCCTATAATATATCACAAGGAATTCTTCATATTCATACTTACAGAGTCTCTCATGGGACATCACATGGGACATATTAGGGAACTTCTCATGGACAATATTATGGATCACAGTATGTACTGAGTTATTCACCTTATGGGTATGGGTATCAACAACCCACTTACTCCCCGAATTATGGCTTTGTAGCTCCAAATAGTCAAGGTACACCACATTATGGTACTTCCATGTCAGCCTACATGGGTCAAATGGGAGGAGGGCACTATGGCCATGGCCATGGTGGTTATGGTAATCAGTCTTATGTGAACCAACATTATCAGGGAGCATGGCATCGACCTGCTCAACCTAGGTGTTATACCAAAATCCTGTCACCATCATGTGATAAGACATTCGACATACCTACTTACCCTAAATCCCAGCTTTTGGAGTGGAAACCCATATCTTTTGTCAATATTTTCATAAAAATTCCTAGTACCATGCTTGACCCTTTATCCATATGTTGTACCCTTGTTCGTACCACCCATACTCTATTTCCCACAATCGGTGCCACCCGTTATGGCCCTTAGTCTATAAGGAGTTATTACCAAAACCGCTCTGTCATTGAAGGAGAAACGAGGTACCCTGGGTAAAAAGGGAAAAAGAGAAGGTTCTCGAGGCTTCTAGATGATAATCCTTGAGATATCCCTTATCGCTACCATTCTGGGTCTATTGAGCTCGAGATCCCCCATCCTAGGATCTTGGATGCCACCTCACCAACAAATCTCTCAACCTACCCTATCCATCTAGCCTTATAAATACAAGCTTATGGCCATGGTTGAGAGGGAGAACTCTGAAGGAATTGTTATGCTATTGGATTGATCACTTGGTCCATATCATTGGAGAGCATAGAGAGAGCTAGAGTCAGAGCTTATGGGGATGAGAATGCTTGGTTTCATGGAGATGCATGTCAACACTAAGGCTTGGTTGTAAGCTTGTTCATATTTTTTTAATGCAAGTTGATTTCTGTCCCACATATATTGTTGATGTTTGATTTCATATATATGTTGTTAGATTCCTTAGTCACTAGCATAGATTAGTAGATCATGTTCTGGTTGCTTTGATCTGTTTCATGTCGAGCTTATTGCAGGTACATAAGGTGACTGTCAAAGCATTGTATTCTAGATATCTACAACGTCTAGGAAGAGTCTTCAACCTCTGTCCTCTATTTGTTCTGGATCTGAACCATTCAGACTAGTGGAACACCTTGCTTTCTACAGGAGGTGAAATATTCTGGCTAACAAATTTGGTGACTCCGCTGGAGATCAAAGTTGTGTATCACTCATTCTAATCTTCCTCAATCTGCAACTCTTGTCCGAATCCAGGCTCCTTCTTCAACTCTCTTCAGTTGGATCTACTCCCTGACTAACTCCATTTGGGTTTGAAACCTCTAGATCTACTTAGATATGAGTCATTTCGGTATTTTATGCTGTGTTTCCATACTTAATTCAATAGTATTTGCCCTGATCTAGTCTGTTTTTCACTTGATCCATCATTCTTCTTGTGTTTTGGTCATCTACAGGGAACCGTTCCTACGCTGTTTACGAGAAGTGATGCCACCACCTGAACAAAGTGGATAGTACACGGTGCCACTTCCTATAACCTGCTGACAAGAAGTGGTGCTGTCTGGGAAACACTTTGTCAATGCTTGAGAAATGCGGTGCCAGGTAGGCATCATTCCAAAGCCCTTTTCCCTTATTTTTCTTTGCAAAAATTTGGATTTTATTGCTTTTAGTTCTGCTTGGCAGACTTGTGTTACTGAATCTGATGCTTGTCATTTGAATTTTTATGGTTAATATTGATTTGAGTGGAATTTAAAAACTTTGATTAAGTTTTTTTTATTGTTCATCAGCTTCTATGCTTGTTGGTTGTGTTTACGAAAGGGTTTCTTTTTTTTCTGAAAAGCTTAGGGTGTTAGTTAAAATCTCTTTTTGTTTCTGCTACATAGACTAAAATAAGAACACTAGATTAGCTTCTAGGTTTCATTTCTTATTTGTGTAGTAAACTTCTTTTTCCTTCCTTCAAAAAAGAAAATTTTTGACTGAGAGTAGGACATCATCATTGAGCGTTGGACATTGGTTTTCTGATTGGCTTTACAAGCTTTCAGGACCTTTATGATCTTCCATCTCTCATGCATTTGAGACTTATATCGATCAAAATATAAAAAAATGGTATTTTTAAGTTAGATTTGATTATGTTTGAGAAATTTGAAAAAATAGACTGCATTTGCATATAGGTGTGCTTCTTGTTCTTTCTTTTAGGAAAATAGATTCTTCCCCTTCTCATTTGCTTTCGGAAAGAAGAAATCAGTTTGGAAAACTGATCGCTTTTCTATGATTTGATGTTCATGACTATTGTGTGGAAGTATTTTTGGGTTTTGAAACAAAAGGAAAACACTCTCTTTCCCTCCCATAAGTAGGCATACTGAACAATAAAGTGAACGTTTTACACTAGCATACTACATGGTTTTACTTTTCTGTCAAAACATCATGAATTCACCTAACCGTACAAGTTAAAATTAACGATAGTTTTAGGTTAAAATTTACGTAGTAAGTGATAGGTTAGAGACGTGTTCGGGCATCGTTAAGCGTAGGAGCTGTCATTATTTGTTAGCATTACATTCCAAGACTTGTGCAATTCTTCCACATACTGTCGGTATATCAAATGGCCTTTCACGTACCCTTGATGTATATAGAAATGTACTTCACGTAGTTGATTGTATATCAAAAGGCCCCTTGTGTATGGTTATGCATTAGACAACACTACTACCGATTCGAGCTCCCACGTACCTTGAGTATATCGAGAGACACCACTAGGGTACCTTATCTATTTGAGAAAATCCCTTTGACCATCTTGTTTGGAGCCATACACTGAAAATAGCATTCAAGGAGATTACTACGCATGGACCCTCGAGGTATATCATGAGTGGTGCCTTCTTGAAAATCCTAGTGAGAGACCTAACTTTTGTACTCCTCCTATCATTTTAAGTGTGCTTTTTTTGGCCTATAGCTTGTGTAGGGAAATTGTTTTTGGTGTGTTTTCTAGATTTTCAGACCCTAGGTTAGTTAGGAACTATACAAACTGGCTGAATTAATATAGTCCAGAAGAGTACGGGGCTTGCCGCCTGATTTTATTCCTGGTTCAAGAGAAAATCCTATCAAAGCTATTGACCAAGGAGCTTCTACCACCTCACAAGTGGGAGATAATGTGGTTGTGGAAAGTGGAGTACCATATTCTTCACACTTGCCACCCTTGGTCCAACAGCCTTCTCGGGGAGATTCCTCATTCCATTCTCCCGTGGAAGGACATGTTGATGATACTGCTCACTTGGATTTTGGTCCCAATGCTTCATTTTGGGAAACCCCTGTAGGTCAGGCCATTGCTTCATTTGGAACCTATGGAATCTCTTTTGAAATTGAAGAAGAACATAGGCAATACCATTCTGCCATTATCCATGCAAAGGAGATTGATAAGAAAATTGATGACATTCTAGGCCCAACACTACCAAGGTCCACATTTGTTCCTAGGGGATATCATTCACTTGCCGAATCTATGAGACCCATTGAACCGATTATAGATCGTCCATTGACACCCCGCAACCCAGATCAAGATACCACCCCTACCACCTCTCATGTTATGTCGATACCTAATCTTCCCAGGACTTTTGTACCTGAGATTCAATATTCAATTCCTGTTTCGTCTACACCTTCTAATGCCATGGGGAAACCCCTGGCATGCCCTAGATTATCTGACACTGGAATTGTTACTAGTCGAGGACAGACCTCTAATATATAACCATCTATAGTTTATATCCCT
This sequence comes from Pseudotsuga menziesii, assembly GCA_001517045.1. Lineage (NCBI taxonomy): Eukaryota > Viridiplantae > Streptophyta > Pinopsida > Pinales > Pinaceae > Pseudotsuga > Pseudotsuga menziesii. Next base: position 19,226 of record LPNX010903081.1, on the reverse strand, counting down.
CCCACCCATTCTAATTTGGTTAATATCCCATCGAGTTCAGGTCAACCCTATGGGGCCCAACCTGCAACCATTCAATCTTCTGGAGGTTATGGTTATCAAATACTTGGAGGTAAAATTAGTTATCCACCCAATTCTATAGGAATTACATACCCTAGTAATACTTTTACACCATGGGGGAAACCCAACTAGTCTTACATGCCAGCCATGGGAGCGATACCTATACATACTGCGAGAGGTGTCAGAGGACCCCCTTATGAAGGTCCTCCCCCTGGGGGGCCTAATGGTCCTGGAGGATTTGGAAAATTTCCTCCTTATGGTCCTAGTGGCCCTAGTGGTCCTGGGGGACCTGGTGGTTTTCCTCCTTCTGGCCCTGGAGGGTTTGGTGGCCCTCCTCTTAGTAGTTTCGGTGGCTCTAGAGGTTTACCTCCTCTTGATGGACCCGGAGGGTCTGGTGGTCCTAGTGGTCCTGGTGGTCCTAATGGTCCCCATGGGCTTGGTGGTCCCAGTGGCCCTAGTGGTCCTCCTCTTGGAGGCCATGGTTGTCCTAGTGGTCCTGATCCCAGAAATCAACCCCCTGTGGGTGGATCTTCTGGTAGTTCTTCATCACAACAACCTGTTTATCAGTCCACTTATGGTCCTACTGGTAATTATATGCCATATCAATATTACCAGTATGTTCATCCCAACTGACAGTTACCTTTCCTAGCAACTTTGGACTTACCTGATCTGTCCAAGTTGATTAATGATCCCATTCGACACAATCCCTCATGGCCAACCATTCTGTAAAGCTACCATTGAACATTTCAAAATTCAATGGGAAACAAGGAGACGATCCGAAGAACCATGTGATGACATTCCATTTGTGGTGTTCTTCGAACTCCCTCATGGATGACTTCGTTTGGTTATGACTCTTTCAGCGGACTTCGATCGGTATGGCCGCGAAGTAGTACATTGAACTCCCACAACATTTGTTTTTGGATTTTGGCTCATTGGAAACTGTGTTTCTTACACACTTTCAGCTCCCTATTCATTATGAAATGGGTACTGATCTTTTAACCTCTCTATGACAAAACACCTCCACCCACATATCAGATCATATCCATGAGTGGAGAAGGAGAAGAAGGCTTATCAAGGCCCCTATTCCAGATTAGTTACTAGCTGATTGGTTCACCAAATCCTTGTTGCCTCCTATTGCCCGAGATGTGGCTATGGGCGGTGTCGTTACTGAAGACTAGGCTATTAGCCAGGCTCAATACCTAGACTTGGTTTTCTCCCAAACTGGCACTCTTTATGACCTTATCCCTCAAGCTCGTTGCCCCAGCACCGATCCTGCCAAGCCACCAGCAGAAGTACCTATTGATGGGATTGTTGGTTCAATCCAGTCCCCATCAACAGTGGAACCTGCCAAGCAAACCCAAACTACCCCATCTACTCCTTCGACTCCTAAGGTTTTTGTCGAGGTCAATTCCATTCAAAGTACTCAAACCTTAGGTAATAAAAAGAAAGGTAGAAATCAAAATAAAAAACCTAGAAACCAGCCGGAGACTCCATGACCAACCAATGGTGATAATGACAAAGGGAAAAGAAAAGCGAAATATCCCTGTCTGCTATGCGGTGGTGACCATTTTTCAAAGGAGTGTCCTCGTCGGGACAATATCTCCCAATTTTTGAAGTCCAATCCTGCACCTGCGGTACTTACAAATCCTTTTTTACTCTCAACAACAACTGATAGACCACATGTCTAATCAGGGTAATTCTAGTTCGTCAGAGGAAATTCATATGATGTGCTCATATACCATCCATCTGCGAACTCGAATTCATAATTATGATAAAACTGCAGATAAAAATAAAGATCATTTGTCTTTAGGGAAAGCCCCTTCTACTAGTTCTCTTGAGTCCTCGTCTACTGTCCCCTTGTCTATCGAAAATCCTATTCTCGACATGATTTTGTGCCCACCAAAGAGTACTCTTCGGAAGGTATTATTTAATCCCAATTCCCAAGCTACTCAATTTTATAATGTGGTTGAAGATCTCGTTCAGGCACCTTGCTCAATGTCTACCCTAAAAGTGCTCGTAAGTTTCCCTACACAGTGTAAAAACCTATTGACTGCATTAGGAGCTTTAGACCCGGATAACACCAACTTGATCCATTTCAATGTTGAGAACTATAAGTCTAGATTTCCACATAAACTTTATTTTCAATTCATTATGAAAGGAGTTGAAAAGAAAGTTTTTCGAACAATCCTAGATGAAGGAGCTTCAACCTCCATGTTGTCTCTATCTTATTGGAAATCCCTTGGCTCTCCCGAGCTTGTAACATCACCTATGACCCTTAAAGCCTTTGACAGATGGGGTTTCCAGCCACACAGTCTAATATCAGCCCTTGCGGTTGAGCTCAGGGGCAAAACCGTTTCCATTCAAGTAGAAGTGGTAGATGCCCCTTTAGATTACAATCTCCTCCTAGGACGAAATTAGTTCTATGCTATGACTCCTGTTGCTTCAATAGTATTCCGAACTGTCCAATTTCCACATATGGGGAGAATCGTTACTATTGACCAGCTTGATTTTTGTATGCCGGATGTTACTACCTTGGCTAATAACATCCCCATGTTAGGCCAGTCCCCTCCTCCTTACCAGTCGATTTGGGTAGGCGTGTTGAAGGATTCATCCCTCATGGGAGTTTTTCCATCCACTCCTCCTAGCACGGATTCTGCGTTAGTCAATATGATTGCCTCATTTGATTATGAGCCTAAGGGCCACTATGTTGTTGATTCTACCTCGTTATGTCCACACAAAGCTATGTATGATTCCATTCAAACCTCTTCCGATGATCACACTGATGATCTTCATTTAGTGGCTTTGGATCCTTACCATTTACCGTATTGGTTAGAACCTTCCCTTCCCACTCTAGATTATCTCTATAAGAATTTTCCTTATGACGAGTCCATTATTGAGATCATGAGCATGGATGACTCCATTTGGGAGGATCACCATCATAGATCCATGTTCCTCCCCAGCACCAGTTTGGTTAACCATGATTTTGCATCCTTGTTTCCTACTGATATTGTCAACGTTCACCAAAGTCCTATATTGTTGCAACATATAGATTCTGAAGGAAACCTTTGCAACATTACTCAGATGAACCCGATTGACATATCAACCAAGCCTGATATTTTCAAACATGTTCATGTTGGGTAGAACTGCTCCATAGATGAATCTGAAGCCTATAAGGCACTTTTTAAAGAATTCCGTGATATTTTTTCTTGGTCCTACAAAGAGATGTAGGGGACCGACCCTTCCATTGTGGTCCATGAGATTAAAAATTATCCCTCGGCCAAACTTGTTAGGTAAAAACTTAGGCAAGTCCATCCTCAGAAGGATGCAGCTATAAACGCTAAAATTAAGGAGCTTCTTAAATATGGGTTTATTTATCATGTACCCCTGATGGAATGGGTATCAAACATTGTCCTTGTCAATAAAAATCAGAGCACCATTAGAGTCTGTATCGACTTTAGAGATCTGAATAAAGCTTGTCCCAAGGACAACTTTCCTACCCCGCATATCGTTCAGATTATTGAAAACTGTGCTGGAAGTGTCATATTTTCATTCATGGATGGCTTCTTCGGCTATAATCATATTGAGATATTACCCTCCTATCAGCATAAGATAGAATTCATTTTCCCATGGGGAACCTTTGCATATAAGAAGTTAGCATTTGGCTTGAAAAATGCTAGATCTACGTTCCAGCATGCGATGTCCTATGCATTTCATGATGTCAAACACATTGTTGAACCATACCTTGATGACCTCCCTGGTCATTCACAGCGATGGGCGTACCACCCTAGTCATCTTATAGAGATATTATTGAGATGCTGTCACTATAATATATGGATCAACCCCCATAAATGTGTTTTTTGCGTTGAGACAGGACATATGCTAGGTTTTGTGGTATTAAAAGATGGCATCCAGATGGATCCTTTAAAAATTGCTGCCATTCTTGATCTACCAGCCCCAACTAATCTTTTTGAACTCCAAAGTTTGGAGGGGAAGGAAAAATTTCTCCGCCATTTTGTTTTCAATTTCGTAGAGAAAACGCACGGTTATATGCGTCTCCTTAAAAAGAACACTCCATTCTTATGGGATCACCAGGCCCACTGCACCTTTGATAATATTAAGCACGCTCTGACTCATTCACCCATGATACACCTCCCTGATTATTCAAAGGAATTTATCTTGTATATCACTGCCTCTACTACTACCATCGCTGTGGTTTTAGCACAGGACAATCTCCACGGTCACGAGCACGTGATTTGTTACACCAGTAAGAAAATCCCTCGGATTTTGAAACTCATTATTCACATGTGGAAAAGTTAGCTTTGGCGATGGTCATTGCTGTACAAAATTTTTGTCATTACATTCTGCTCCGCACTACCACCGTATTGGAAGACCAGAACCCAATGTACTACATCCTGACTTGTCAGGTACTCGGGGGAAAGTACTCCCATTGGATTGCTATCCTTCAGGAGTTCGATCTGGAGTTTGCCAAGGATACATCAAAGAAATACTTGGTCTTTGTAGAGCTTATGTGTGATCTTCCCTATGCTTCGATGGAATATGAGCACAGTGATTCATTTCTGGATGAATTTCTTTTCCTGATAAGCACTACTGATCCTTGGTATGGAGATATGCTTATATATCTCTAGACACAATGTTTTCAGCCACATTTATCCTACGATGATCGCCACCGTATCTGTCACCACACAAAATACTATCTCATCCTGAAAGATACTTTGTATAGATGTGGGATTGACTCTATTCTTCGACGATGCCTCACTCATGAGGAGGCTGAACTTGTGTTGAATTATTGCCATTCTGGAGCATGTGGTGGTCATTTATCTGGGATGGCTACAGCCCGAAAAATATTTCGTGCTAGCTATTTCTGGCCTTTGATATTCAAATATTATCATGAGGCTGTTAAGAAATGCCCACCTTGTCAACACTTCCATCCTAAAAAATGCACCCATCTTGCTCTGCTACACCCTGTCATTGCCATTGGCCCATTCGCCAAATGGGGGATAGACATTATGAATTGTAAGCCTACCTCAGCCGGGGGGCATGGTTAGATCATCATGGTCATGGATTATTTCACTAAATGGGCTGAGGCCATGCCTACATATGAAGAAGATGGTAAGATTGCCTCCCTCTTCTTGTTGAATCATATCATAGCTATATTTATAGTTTCGTAGTCCATCGTTATTGANATGAGTGCCAAGCTAGGGTTTCACCATGAAAACTCTATGCCATATTATCCACAAGCTAATGGTCAGGTAGAGGCCATTAACAAAGTTTTGAAAACTATGCTTTATCGGATGGTTGGAGATCATAAATCCAACTGGCGCCACGTTCTTTTCTCTGCTCTCTGGGCTTATCGGAATTCTATGAAAACAGCTACTGGTTTCACACCATTCTAGCTTGTTTATGGACTTGAAGCTGTCTTACCCATCCAATGTCATATTCCATCTTTACAATTTTCCATCGAACTTCTCCCAGACACTTCCATAGAGGAAGAAATACTTTTATACTTGAATAACCTTGACGAGACTCGTAGAGATGCTTCCTTGGCTAATGAGGCACATAAGAAATGCGTCAAGGCACAGTATGACAAATCTATCCAGCATCGTGTCTTTAATGGTGGTGACCTAGTCTTGACTTATGACTAGAGATACGACAAACTAGGGAAGGGAAAGTTCGAGTCCATGTGGTACAGACCTTTCGTTATTTCCAAGGTGTTAGAGAAAGGATCTTATGAGATCATTGAAGATGATGGGATTCCTTTGGGGAAACCTCGCAATGGGTTGTACCTAAAAAGGTACTATGCCTAGGTTTTCTTGGGTAGTACCTTGTATATATGTATATTGATTGGCTTTCAGTGTGATTTTAGTATTTTCAAGATGGTTTTGAGCTTCGTGTCCACATTTGTTTATACCATATTTTGGTCATGTAGATGGATTTCTATGGTTTTTCTGATTGTGTTTGCTGCCACACCTTGAATCTCACCTCAGCTGCTTGAGGTCTCTATTCCTCGACCGAAGCTTTGGTCAGTTCAAGAGCGATTTGTATAGGTCCTGCTACTAATAACATCGTCGAGTATGAAGCAGTCATCGGTCTTCTGGCTGAAGCTGCCTCCCAGGATGTTTGTAATCTAGTAGTCTTGATGGACTCACAAATCGTGGTTTTCCATTTGAACCATGTCTACACCATTAGGAACCCGGTACTCCTCCGTCGTTTCCGAAGAGTGCGTTTGTTAGAAAGATCATTTGAAACTATTACTTATAGGCATATCGCTAGGGAACATAATGTAGTTGCTGACTCATTTTCTAACTACATCCTAGACTAGCATATTGCCCATTCATGACGGAAAAGAAAATAGGGTCCATTGTAAATAAACATTTTGAGACACGTAAAACTCATAGAAAATGCATTTTCCATTTGAAACATATAAACATAGTGTAAAAGTCTGTATATATATATATATACGAAAAGTTTACAAAAAATAGGTCCTGAGACCTCTTTTGAAGCATGTAGGCTTTCAGGAAAAATCATCATACAAAATATTGAAGCTATAAGCTTTCAGTACATATCTCGTACACTAGTGATGCTCATAATAGCACATCACTGCTCGAGCCACCCTGCGCAGCAGCCTACTGAATTGGCCTGGTACCCCCACTGTGGATCTCTGATATCTCATCGGGAGGTCATCGATGTCAACATCTGGGATGTCCAAAGTCAACCTCTCTTGGTTTCCTCCAGCTCCCCGGTGATATCATCACCATGTGGTACAAAGCAAGCTCCTGCTCACCTATCCAATGGAGATGCTCCTCCAGGTGGCGTTGTTCCAACATCTGCATGAGAATATACAGGTCTCATCACTTAACATAAAAAATATAAAACATAAAAACATTTCATCCATTTTAGGGTTTCTTTCTTCTTATCGAGGTCACCCCACTGCCCTCCAGGTGGGAGTGGTAGGTCAGGATCTCCTATGAATTTTGTGCCTACGTAAGCATAGTCCTCAACCATGAGGATCTGATCCTATAGCCATTTGAAGAACAAATCACTAAACTTCACCCTTCCCCTACCCGCTCCTATGCAAGCCATGACTTGGACCCATGTTAGCATACGGGGGTCCCGTGCTCTCAGACTCTAGAAGGTCACCTGTGGCCTCATCTGTGGAACCCGCTCGAAGAAGAAGCGGGTTAAAATGGAACCAAAGCTGAAATGCTTCAGCTCTCCTTGCCGACACTTAGTTAGCTGATCCTTGAATATTGGTAGCATTGCTTCCACCTAATTGAACACCGTGGGTGCCATAGCCTCTATGGAATACAACATGTGTGCCCTGGAAGCTTGGTGTACACCCTAACACCCGACCACCCTCTGCATGGTAAACAGGATGGTCTATAGAGCCTTATCCGTCACTGCCTTGATGTGGATCTTCTTCCTTGATGTACCTGTGTCTGGTGCTAGTGTTGATCTATAAGCTCTCTAGTAGTAATGTCCCCACCACGGGAACCTATCAGTGAGATGGGGGCACCCTGTCTCGATAGAACAATCAGGAAGTAGATATCCTCTATCCCCACTATAAGTATGTGTTCCCCCACCTCAAAATACCATTGCTCTGGATTCCACATTTACAGTGTCTGTTCCAGTAGCCATTCGTGCGACACCATGCTTGGGGTCCAGAAGAACTTCAAGAGCCCACAATCCCATAATGTGGCTATACAACCTGCATTTCTCTTAGCATCAACATCCTCATTGTCATGAGTTCTTTCCTTCCATATCACCATCTTTTGAGCGATCTAGACCTGCCAAAACCATAATGGTATGCATTAAAATCATCCTTAAATCATTAATAATCAAAAGAATGAAGTTATTTTTCCCATACTACTTATTTAACTTATCCACAGTTGGCACCGCCTGTGCACTTTTGGAGATAGGCGGTGGTACTGCCTGTCCACTATATTGTCAGCGTGGTTCTAGGGTGGAATCGCGTATCCCGCAAGGGGTAGCCGTGGTGCCCACATTTTGAGTTTTAGGGCTTTCCATATGAGCCCAAAATCCCCCCAAACCTCAAAATATATGCCATGAAATGAAAGATAAGGGTCTTAGCTATTACCTGCGACTGACGATGCTAAAATTGGACGGTGGAAGCTCCCGGTATCAGCTGTGGAAGATCTGGCTAAGAAAATGCTCCAAGTGCTCTCTGCTAGAGGTAAATAGTGAAATGGTTTGATTTTTTACTATTTAATTGGCTTATATAGGCATTTTTGGGTCTGACTCACTATATTTTTGATGTAAAATCATATTTTGATCAAAATTTATCTGTTCTAATCCCTAATGCTAGTTGTAAATGCATTTAACACTTGTTTCTGAGACTATTGCAGGATAGGAGAACTCTAGCAGAAAGGCTTTGAAAGTTTCTTTATGGCTTTTTCATACTTTCATAAAATGGAAAAGGTCAATGAGCGTTTATTATGACACTTTGATTGTGCTCTCTAAACCTAGTATCAAAGGTTCAAGTCCATTTCCAAATCTTTCCAGGCTCGTAAAATTTGACATTGTGCAAAGAAACATCGTGGAGTCTTCTTTTCACATCTTTTTTCAGATTCCTTAAACATGAAAAGATAGTCGAGTCCATTTCCAAATCTTTCCAGGCTCCTAAAAAGTGACATTGTGTAAAGAAACCTCATGGAGTCCTCTTTAAACTCTTTTTAGGCTCCTTAAATATGAAAATATTGTCGAGTACTTGTCTCCTTCATACTCGTAAAAGTATTTGAAGAGTTGTCCTTCCGATGGTAGGTTATCTCTTTTTCAGTTCAGATAGGACTATTTACAAAAAAGGAACACTCCATCCAATCATGACTGGAAGAGTTCTCTAAGGTATGATTTTATACTTTTTTGGACCTTAGAGACTAAATCATACAAAAAAGTACCCCTTTGGAGTCTTCTTCCGTATTCGTTCAGACTCTCTAAACATGAACAATACCGAGTTTTCTTTTAGTGGACTCATTAAATTAAACATTGAGATACCCATGTTGGGATCGAACCCCTCCTCTATTAGGTTCGTAAAACATATGAGTTTGGACTTGTCTTTCGATAAGCTATATCGAGTGTTTATTACCCTCTTTGAACTCGTGAAACCGAAAAGAGGCAGTCATCGATCATGATGGGGGAAATGGGAAGGGGATCATTTTTCAAATAATGGTAGTTGTTTGTTGTTACCTTTAAACATGGCACTTGTCTGCACAATCATGTCAGTCAATTGGGTATTTAGCTGATCTCCATGATGATCCACTTTCATGAGTCATGTCACTCCTTTGAGTCTTTCAAAAGAATGCATTGTCCACTGTCACATTGTGTGTTTGTCCCATCTAGTCATGCTGCCAAGTCTTTTTTCGTGCCAGCCGATGTTCAAAGGGGATTTGAAGAAGTGTTTCCTCTATAGTCCACATAGTCTTTGTGTCAGTATCTTTGAGTCATTCATATGGTTACTACATACATATAATTCCATAACTATATTCCGAGTTTCGTGTCATCGATGTGGGACTCATCATGGCCCTCCTTTGATAAGACTTTTCCTGTTGACATCCGCTAATCATCTGGGAAATAGTCTTAGAAACAATGATTGGTACCTTGAGATTTGTATGCCTTAATGACAGATTCTATCGCTCTCGACATAGGTTCACATCATTTACCTTTGCTTGATAGAATTGACTGAGTGTTCGACATTAGGAAATATATTCACACTTAGTAGATTGTACTATAGTACCTTGGGAATCCTTGACATTAATGGTGATCTCCCTCGCATTTGTTAATGGTTCACATCATTGGCTAGTAATCAAGTGGTTTCTACCATGTTTGACTTCAGATCATTGTAATCACATGGATAGAATCGTACTTTATGGAAGAAGAGACGAAGACGCTAGGTATTTGTTTAAAGCACTCATTGATTTTCCCTAGGTTGCGATGGAGTTTTGTATATCTAGCATGGATCCACATTTGTATGGTCATGGCTATGCTCAAATTTGAGTCTGTGTGACATAGATATACATTGTATGTTTGGTAGCTATGTCGAGGTTTGAGTCCTCTATCACATGGATCTACACTGTATTCTAGCAGCCATGCTTGTTTATTCCTCTCATGGATTTGCCTTGTATTGGTCTATAGCCATGAGTTTGGTTACTTGTTTCTATGAGTCAACATACTGATGTAGTAAAGATGCCTACTTGATGACTTGTTCCGATCGAGCCGACATTTTTGCCTCATGGCAACGACTTTTTCTCTCAAAGCTCTCATTTATCTTATCCCTTTAAGACTCATGCTTTGGGGGGAATCCTGTTATACCAAAATCCTATCATCATCATGTGATAAGACATTTGACATACCTACTTGCCCTAAATCCTAGCTTCTGGAGTGGAAACCCATATCATTTGTCAATCTTTTCATACAAATTCCTAGCACCACGATAGACCCTTTATCCTTACGCGGTACCCTTGTTTGCACCACCCATACTCTATTTCCCACAAGCGGTGCCACCTCTTATGGCCCTTAGTCCATAAGTGGTTATTACCAGAACCGCTCTATCATTAAAGGAGAAACATTGTACCCTAGGTAAAAAGGGAAAAAGAGAAGCTTCTCGAGGCTTCTAGATGATAAGCCTCGAGATATCCCTTATCCCTACTGTTGTGGGTCTGTTGAACTTGAGGTCCCCCATCCTAGGATCTTGGAGGCCACCTCACCCACAAATCTCTCAACCTACCCTATCCATCTAGCCCAGATTGAGCATAAATCAAATCCATATTCTGCACCCTAAAAATGGCTTGTTCCTCATTTTGCGCTCTGGATGTAGAGACATCCTTCGCTATATAAGGAAATAACGACTTAAGGAACCATTCAAGGAGGAATTCTAGTGGTATAAAGGCTTTAATCAACCTCTTCCATCTACACCACTCTTGGATATGGTTCAAGATATGTGTGTCTTTATCCTGCCAAAATGTCAACAAGTGTTCCATACCAACATCATAATGCACTGGTAGCTGGAAGTGGTTAAGAAAAGTCATCGCTAGGTCATCTAACAAAGAAAATTCCCCCCTAGGTAACTCTATATACAATTTCACGGTAGGCCCTGTAAGGGTGCATTCAAATAGCCTTAAACTAATCAAATCTTCGTGTAAGGAATTGGATGAGCACCATAGGTGAAATGTAGTAACATGTTCGCTCGGATCCTCTCCAAGTTTTCCCTCGAATTTGGGTATGTCCGAGGGAAGCTTACTAGGGATAGCCATCCAAGCTGGGTCATGAGATACAAGATCATTCATCAATCTAAACAAGTCAGGAAGATTTAGCATTGTGAGGAAAGGGAGCCCAGGATGAGTAGGTCAGTGCACCACTCCTTGATATTTTTGATTCACATAGGTCTGATTACCATAACCACCATGGCCTTGAACATAGTTTCCTCCTCCCATTTGACCTGTGTAGGGTGGCATGGAAGCACCATAATGTGGTGTACCTTGACTATGTGGGGCTACAAAGCCATAATTAGGAGAGTAAGCGGGTTGTTGATACCCATACCCATAAGGTGAATAATCCTGTCCATACTGCATCCCATAATAAGGTTCGTAAGTCATCCCATGAGATGTCCCATGAGACACTCCGTAAGTAGGAATATACGCTTCAGAAGTAGGAATATACACTTCGGAAGTAGGAATATATTCTCCAGAAGTAGTAACATGACCTCTAGAAGTATGAAGATGATCTCCTGAAATAACAGGTGGTACTTGAACCTGAGACACAACTGGTCAAGTAATAGCAGTACATACATGACTCATAGCAACATTCTGACTCAAAGGACCACGTGAATGAGGTGGAGGAACGACATTCGAAGAACAAGGAACCGAGGACGAAGGGATCTGTGAAACTATGTATGTGGTGTTCCCTATAGTCACTCTTCTTGGATATGGTATCCTAATTGGATCACTAACCCTAGGCCTAGAAGGAATATGTGATGCAGCTTCCACCGCTGGGATGGAAAGTGGAATGTGACTTGTGCTCCCAAACCTCTCCACATCGTAAGGAATAGGAGTGCCCCCAGGCATAGTGTTAGGCTCAAAATTCGACTTGACATGAAATGCCAAATCATGTGTGGGCATACCAGACATACCATAACTACCATACCTAGTGCTCATGGGATCATAATAGGTCTCTTCTTCTGGCATGCCATACCGGCAATGCGTCAATGGGGGATCAACACTAGAGTAAGTAGGTTTATCATGAAAAGTACCTATCTCAGAAATTTCAAGACCTAACTCAGTCAAATCAGGTGAATGATCATAGTTAGGAGTAAAATCCCCATCTTCCACTTGAATGTGAGAGGGTGGCTCAGGAATACCTTCTTCATGGTCTCCCATCATGTGTGAATCAATGTGTGAAGTAGTCCACCTAAATCGTCTGTTTCTCTCTCCCAAAGGAGGAGGAGATGTAGAAGGAAGAAGTCCTACTAATGAATGAGAATGGTGAGGATCCACACCCGAATCCACAATGACTCAAAAAATGTAAAAGACTCTCTAATTATGCAAACCCTAGGCAAGCTAACGTGCATAGAGCATACACCAATAAAATCTAAAGCCAAACACAAGAAATCAAGCATAGGATAAATGAGCTCCCGAATGAAGTGGGTATGTCTTGCCTAGGAGAGGCTTGAGACTCCCATACACAACAAGTGGAGGTACGTAACCAATTATTGTGGTCCTCAGTTTCAACGTGTAAAGCGACTATGCTGTCCGACCCCAACCTGGCTGAGACACCCGTAGAATAACCCCTGCAAAGTACCCCCTCGATATCCTACGTAAGGAAACTAAGGTCACCTCAATATAATCAATGCTCATGCATACAATTGCAGGTGGGATTGACCATATGGGCAGGGTAGTAAAGCCCGAAACTCCTGAAAGAGCCCCCAGATATGAATATAATCCTGGAAATATATTCGGTGCTACTCAGTTATGATTACTAGTCATCCCAATCAATAACCGCTCACACTTCCTCATGCTTAACTCCCTTTTGAGAGGAGGATCCTGAGAAACACCAATTATACCAAGGAATTTCACACTCTCACCTGGACAGACACATACATGTTGTTGTTAGTGGTCTTGGAGAATTTACTCACAATAACTATTCCAAGACCCTAAAACCTAGTCTTGTTGGTGAACCCTATCAACTAAAATAGTGTAGTTCATTTTAATTAAGCGTTGATTTTAATTGGATCTATTACTCAAAAAAGGTAGATGACCATGCAACCAATGGTGTTATGACGCTACATGAAGCAAAATGCACACCTAACAATCAATGCAAATGCATTGTGTCCATGAAAAACATGGTATGCTACTACGTGAAATGCAAAATTTTCTTCAAATGATAAATGCAAGATTTCCTATATGAAATCCTGACTAATACTTCAAAGCAAATCTAGTGCAAGTACTATGCAAAATGCAAGATGCAATGCATAATGATAATCAAATATTTTTGGATTTTTTGAAACAAAAATGAGATACTAAAGCAAAAGAACGATTGTACAACCCCCAGACTCTGCAAGCAAAATCATGCAGTACTCAAGCAAAGTACTAAGGCAAAAGAAATATAATGCACTAATCCCAAAACAAAAAATTGAAAATGCAATGACAAGAACATTCTTCAAAAAAAGAAATTTTACCCTAAAAAAAATGTCTCTGGTCAGGAATAGAGGTGTATATAGACTCTAGTAGTATCAAAGGAGACCTAGCAATCATAAAAATTCACCCAGCAACAATCAATATTCCTCAAGAAGGAAAAACCTAGGGCATACGTGACTGTTCACAGTAAACCCACGTGTATACGCGGACATAGCAGACAAAACCACATATATACGCAACTGTGAGTTCAAAACTCGCGTACAGGAAGAAAAGTGCATAAAAATAAAGGAAAATAGACAAGCTGAGACAAACTTCACACCAATCAGACACTACCAGGCTAACATGCCCCCAGACCCGACACAGAAACAGAGAAAAAAGAGTCATTCAGAGTCATTGAATGCCGATAGAAAACCCCCAAAGGACAACTACTAGGAACTCCCTAGTGGAGTCACCAATTATATTACGGAGAGAAATTCCTATGGCTTGGGGTACCACAATAGAAAGCTTGACTCCATAAATCAATCCTTTCCAATATGCAAGAGAAATCAAATATCTAACACTAAAGGATCAAAACTTGTACCTTAATCTGGACAGTTGAAGTAGATCCCTGTTGAGATTTCCAACTTTATCTTGAATTGATGAATCACTTCCTCAACAAGAAGTAAACAAGACAAGCATACTATATATATTGGTCTTAGATCTACTCTAGCATATATAATCAACAACGTATAAGCATTTGAAATCATCCATGGATAAAATATTCATTCAAATATACGTTATTGGATAGGAAAACATATTTCTATTAATATAAAATCAGAGATTACAATGAATACAACCTCTGTTGGCACGTCTGCGAATCATAGAAACTGAATCCCCCACTTGGGCCTCCACCACCTCAATCCTCCATCTCTCGATCGCAAGCTCACAAGCAAAAGGAAAGATTGGGATGAACACTAAAGTTCTCCAAGGGACAAAGGGATGTAGTCTCAAGCTCAAGTTCCAGAAACAATGGACTATAGGTTCTTTGCTCCCAATTCTCTTATGCCTTCAATGTATCCAAACGGTTCCTTATATATCTTTTCAATCGGGTAATGAAAGTTCGAATACGAGTGTTCTCAAGGCATATGGAAGGCCAGGAGACAAGTGAGTCAGATCCATGTCAAGGAAAACTCCAAAAGCATTTGGATTTTTGTACACATCCTGATGTACGCAGTTTTAGAGGTCAAACCCGCGTATATATGCGATAAAGTGTTTAAAATTTGCGTATAGAAATTTTCACATGTTTTTAGGGATGGTCTAGGAAACATCAAAGGACAAAAAATGGTCCAAGGGGTCTAAGGAGTCTACAGAGGGATAGGGGAAGGCCATTCAAGTGTGATTCACCTAGTGTGGTAAAATCTGCTATAACAGGAGGCTCCATGGTTGAGAGATCTGAAATAGACCAAAGACACTAAGTGTCATGACCAAGATGGATTGGTCCAGCATTCACGGTGAAGTGAAAGAGGCCAAGAGCATGAAAATCCACAGTGGTGGTGTGGGTTCTAGGATGGAACAAAAAAAAGAGGGGAAAAACTCTTGCTACTCTCTCTTACCTTTTGATTATATATATATATATGCATTGTGAAAACAAAAGATTGTTGAATGCATGTATGACTGAAAATAGAATGTGTGTATTTACTTAAAGTAAATTGTGAATGCTGGAATGGTTAATTCCCTTCCTAAGAATGGACATGAATGAGCTCATGTGCCTGTTGGGAAGGCATGAGAAATATGAAAGTCTCCTTGATGAGACTTGGACTATCATGCCAATTGGGAAATTAATTGACTGATTTTAATGCCTATATTATGCTTGGTCTAACAAAATTTGAATTTATTAAATTGAGCACATAGATCTGTGGACAAAAACACAACTCACATGATAGATCACACAATTTACTCAGTTATTGAAGAACGAAACAATGCAAAAATGTCTTGCAGTTGTGAATGCTTTTCATTAATCAAAGAGTAATTAGATGATAATTACAATGAAGTAAAATGGCTTTAATACCCACATGAAATTCGAATCCACATGAGGAAATTCGAATTGATAGACTCTACTTGAATGTAGGTAACTAAGACCTTGTGTAAATCACTATAGGAGGACACACTAGTTAACTAACCTTGTCTAAACCATAACCGAAGTTCATTGGAGCTCTAAAACACAACTCAAGTGTTGCATTCAATGTTGACTAAGGTTAACTGACTGTGGTAGGTGAGAAATGTGCACCACATGTGTGCAATCAAGTAAACCTAGTGCTAACTGAATGTAGAGGACTAGAACTGAATGGAACTAACTCCTAACTTAGCTTGACTAGTCATTAACTGAAGTGAACTGACCTTGGTTGGTTTTGACACTCCGAGTGGCTTCCTCAATTGTAGGGATTGGTCTAGCAGGCTCCTAAACTGATGCAATCAAGTGTAATCAGTGGCAGTGAGCCTCAATTAGTGTTCCCCACACTTTAGTAACTAAAATATGTGCCCCAATCAGGTTAAGTGGACCCAATGGTGTTAATGACTATAAATAGACTAGATGGACTCCTGATTTACACATGACGTCCAAGTTAGACATATGACTAAATTTAGACAAGGGAGGATTAATAATCCTAACACCCCCCCTGAATGATAACTTGGACAAACTATGGGCCCTGGTATCTAATACCATAGGTCACCCATTACATCAAGTAAAATAAAGTAACTACTAAAAAACAAGGTGCTGGGGAAAAACCACATGGGAAAAAAATCCCCCCTCTAATTAAGCAGGTAGAATCAAAATCAATATGGTTCTTCTATGCATAGGTATCCTGGGGCCTGGCATGTAAACCTCTCCATAATTATCTCTGGAGGAATCTTCCTCTTTGGAAGAAGAATGATATGTTCAACTAAATCAGAAATATAGACAGCTGCCGGATGAAGGTTGGACCCATGTAGAGCAACTGAAGTCAACTGAAAAGTGAGAAAAGGTTCTTGAGAATTCATAGAATGTAGGAACACTCAATAAACTGATATTTTACATCCATGAACAGAAAACCATGAGTGGTAAGAACAGCCCCAAGTGTTAGGAGCAGGTGTCCAGGCGGATGCAGAAAATCTTCCTCTTTACTAGTTCTGTGAGGAGATGAGCATGTGATCAATGGTAGAGAAGCACCGGGACTGTTGAGAGTGAATGATTGAGACACATAGTCTAAAATAGCTTCTGAAATATATAATGAATCACATAATAAAATATCAGCAACCTCATATGAGGAAACTAACACCAAATCCCCATCAACAGTTTTGAAGAGAAAGTGCAGTACTTGATTTTTCACATCGGAATTGGTGAGAGCAGCTACAAGCATGACTGAAGGATTTTGGATTTTAAAATATGAACCAAATAATATCAGATCAGAAAGTAAATCAAATCTAAATATTTTCAAAACAGATCCAAAACTATGAAATGGAATCAAATCCCCAGCAATAGTTTTGTAGGAGACTTGCGGTACTTGTTTCTTCACACCGTTGATGAGAATAGCTACAAGTGGTAGTGAAAGATTATGAATTTGATATATTAAACCAAGAAATATCAGATCATATATAAATAAGATCATATCAGATCCAATAAGGTTAATATCAGATTCAAATAAATGGTTAACCGAGATGGTGGATGCACAACTTTCTTCTTCTTCAAAAGTCTGAATTTTGGTGCATGCAATCCTACAGGAATTTGCTGGAAAATATAGATCATGGGGAGTGAATGGATCACTCTGGTAATCTGATATTTCTTCCAAAATATCCAAGGTATCACATATTTTCACACCAGAATCAACATTAGAGGGAGAAAAATCAAATTTCTCTTCACTCTCGGAAGCAATTACTCGTAAATTTTGCACAAAATTTAAAGGAAAATCACCGGTGAATGTTTGCATGGAAGTGCACCAGAATTTTTCTTCAATATTAGAGATTTGAATGTCTTATTCTATTTCAACAATATGATAATGTGAGATATTATATATCTCATGAAATTTCGGAGCATCAAGAGAAGGAGTCACCGCATGGAGACTGTCTTCAATTCGAATTAACTATGTAGAACACTACTACATTTCGATCCAAAATCCGACGGTTACTTCCGACGGTGCATGGATTTTTTCTTTTAAACCTACCAAAAATCACAAAGTTAATTTTTTTTTTTTAAATTGTGGTCATAAGAGTCGCTTAAGCGACGGATAGGCTCATAAGCGTCGCTTAAGCGACGGCTAGCCTATCAAGCGTCGCTTAAGCGACGGCACCTTGAGTGAATGAAAACTTAAAATAAAAAAAATTAAGTAAAATGGTACACCTTCACACAACAAATTTTGTTGAAATCCTATAACAAATAGTAGGCGTCGCTTAAGCGATGGCGCCTTTAGATTAAAAAAAAACTAAAAATAAAAAATGGTACACCCGCGGCCTTTCTGTCCCGTGAGTTTGCTCGGGGATTTCTTGCCTCTGCAAACTTAAACCCCGACTTGTCCTCAAGCAATCACTAAGCCATCTCCAATGTGCAAATCCATAGATCATCCAGGTGCCGATCTTACACCATGTACCCCATTACCCCAGGTGCCGATCGATTTTGCATTTTGAGCATTTTTTAGGCATCCTTCCCAGCTGTAGGGTGCATTTGCTTCCAGTAGATTGAGGATGGTATGTTTGGAGGGTCTACAGTTAGAAGGCTGTAAATATATGTTCAGAAACAGTCCAACATATGGCCAGCCATTGATCTCACTAGAAAATGGCCAAAATCATGATTGAACCAAGCAGATTGGAGATACTGGGACTACTGGGCAAATTCAGTTAATAATCCAAGAAGAAATTCTGAGATGTAGACTGGCAGTTTGATGAGAACTGTAAGGTGTTCCAACAGTAAATAAAGAAGTTTTTGGGCAGTTTTGTTCAGTCGGGAGGGCACCTACCATATGTGCCAATATGATCATATTTTGGGGTGAATTTGTGGGTCCGCTGTCTGCCAAACCAGAAGGTAATCTCAACAGAGGAATGATGCTTCTCCAAAGCTTAATCCAGCATAAGGATATGGCATTCATAAAGACATTTGGATTTTACTCATCCATTAGGAAATCTGAGAGGTTGTGCTGTTGAAGTATAGCCGAACGAAAATGCCGTCCTTTTGATCTTTATGTAGTCTTGTGCTTGGTTGTATACTATTTGTGTGGCCGCCAATCTTAGGCAGAGCTGCATATATTGCAAAGAATTGATAGGATTCAAACATGGGCAAGGTCAGGGATTATACTGATACATGAATTATACCGTTTCAGGGCTTATATGGCCTTGACATAGTTCACTCTTTTCTGCGGGGTATACACTCTCGAATAACCCAGATACCAAATGAATGATATTATGCTCAAGGGTAGATCTTACACCTGTGTCTCTATTAAAACTTTCCCCAAACTCCGTCATTCCAAGTTGCCAACATAAACTGCACCTCTTTGTTTTATT